>BLKR01003733.1:0-133484 GCA_011170035.1 Teleogryllus occipitalis | reverse complement strand
TTGGCGGACTTGTGGTTGGCGGACTTGTGGTTGGCGGACTTGTGGTTGGCGGACTTGTGGTTGGCGGACATGTGGTTGGCGGACTTGTGGTTGGCGGACTTGTGGTTGGCGGACTTGTGGTTGGCGGACTTGTGGTTGGCGGACTTGTGGTTGGCGGACTTGTGGTTGGCGGTCTTGTGGTTGTCGGACTTGTGGTTGTCGGACTCTGGGGTTGTCGGACTCTGGGGTTGTCAAACATGTGGGTTTGAGATCCACCGCCGACTCCACATAGGATGCCGACCGACGAATCCTACGCCCATTGCTATTTAAAGATCTGTGGCGAACCTCCTCCTCCTCACTGTCCGACTCTGGAGCTATCGACGTGAGTGCCTCCGAGAGACTCGGGATCGGGTGAACGTCTCCGCTCCACCTACAGCCTCAGGTCTTGCGACTGTCTGCCCTCCCCCCTTCCCGCGGGGAAAGCGGCAGCAGGCTAAACAATGTCTACCGTTGTCGACGTCAGCAGTGTCCTTTGGGGTTCCATTCCCGATGGTGGCCGATTTGGGACACTACCTTTAGCTAGGTCAAGTTTACTCGCTACTTGGTGTGCAGTAGACAATCCTAGCGAACTGTTGCATTGATCAGTAGTTAACCGTGTTTCCTCTGATCAACGGCAGGCTAATTCCGGAGCACCATCCAAACAGACGGTCACCGCCTACGCGCGATCTTTTTCTTCTCCCTTCCTCCCCCCCCCCGTTAGACACACACACACACACACACACACACAATTACTACACTACCACACGTGTTGGGAGTAGAAATGTGCTTAACAGCTCTTCTTCAATTAAATGTTATCGCAATAACAGTCGACTCTTATTAATTGTTGTTAATAACACTTGAAAAATAACAGTTCCATGATCAGCTACCTAACATGGCCGACTGCTGCAAAATAGTTTTGCAAAATAGTTTCTATTACACAGAAGCGATAATTTCTGGTCATTATATTTTGTCAACAACACTTGTTCTAACATGTATTCTTAATTCAACAAATGTTAGTAAAAGAGCCAGAGTAGTTATTCTGAAGATTTAGAAACTGTGTGCGTAAAATATTTGACCTTCTAATTTTTTAAACTATTCGTCTTCGCACTGATATTTGATTAAAACTGAAAATATAAATTTTCGGTATTGCATAATTAAACCTGTGTAAAAGACTTTAGGTATTATTCGGTAAATATATCATCAGGTGGATTTGAAATAATATTCAGAAGCAAAGCCTCAACCCTACTAAGGAACCATAACGTTCCATTAGTACTTTCAGCATAATTTTTGTTTCTTCCTAATTTTGTGAAATAGCTTCAAGTAAAAAATCAACAGAATACAATATGTTGCAGTTATGCAACATTTTGACAGTTTTTGTTTAAAAAATAACACCTATAAAACTTTGGTTTTACTATGACTAAAGTTGTGATAGAATTATCAATTCTTTTATGCACTTTATATACACTCCTTCAGTTATCGTTTGAAAATGATTTTCTCTGTATTTTTGCCTTTTGCAAGTAGTGTCAAATATTTAGATAACAATTAAGTAAATGTAAATTACATGCCAAATCATCGGAAAATGCGTGTGAATCTGTTTTTCCCTTTGATAAAATACACAAAATGTACTTGTTGGTTCGTAAAAAATTGTTTTCAGTGAGTGTGATAAAGGAAAGTAACTAGTTCTTAGAAAATAGCCATTTCTGCATTTATCGTCATTATTTATCTCTTTTATGTTCTATGAAGCCGTTCGTTGGCACTTTATTTACGACAGTCAGCAGAAAATGCTTTAATTTCAGAGTACTATTCGTCCTTTTTTCGGGTGAGTATATCATTTAGAAATGTTATTAACGAAAAAATGCGTCAACTGCATTGAAATTAATGCATATCGTGTTGTTTTTGCTGGAATATGTTAACTGCTCTGCTGTTAAATTTCTTTATTTTTCTTTAACACCTTGCATCGCTGAGCCGCAGAGGATATTAAGCGTAAAATTAATTTGACATATTTTTTTCTCATTTACAATCTGTTGAGCAACTAAATGTGAATCGACTTATCTCAAAATACGTCTCTTTTTTTGGATGGACATTTAAAATTCATTTCACTCTTCATATATGCATTAAAACCCTTTTATATCAGTTTCCCTTCCCACAAGATTATTTCGATGAATAAAGTTTCGTAAATATCTCGTAAAAAGCTGAAAGGGGACATGAAAATATCCGAAATCAGTTTTATCAAAATCCACGCTGTGGGAGCTACATCTCTAAATGGCACCTTTATACAGAGCTTGGTTATAATCACAACTCCTACTTTTGTACCACTTGGAAAATTTTAAACCTCAAACTGTTTAAAGAGTGACAAACCTTCACCGACAGTTTTAAAAACTACATTGTGCATAATGCTCCAGTTATTGACTTAATTCTCAAAAAATAAGTGTGCTGAAATACAGTTATTTAAGCTCTATGTAAAAATAGACTATTAGGTGGATATTTAATTGATGTTTTAAGGTTATAAGATACATTCACAACTGAAAATTGTTTTTGTACTTATACAAATAAAAAATCTTCCATTAAATCTGTACTGATATGTATCAATTAAAAGTAATTCTTATATTTGAAAAAAATCATCTGTAGTGTTAAATTTAATACAAAAATGAATTTTCATTAACTAAGACTGTTAATTCATTAGATAATGCAAGGGTAGTTTATTTTCAAATGAAGGAGAACATTAAGAAGAATTCTAATCTTATCCCTGAAAATATGAAGTATTATGTATTTCTACTCCCGTTGTAGTTATTTGCTGCTTGTTGCGTATGATCATAACGATACAGCTGTATGATCAATCAGAAACTAAGCATTGAAACGGAATAATTGACAATCAATCTAGTAAATATTTTGTTCTATTGAGAAAATCCGCAGAAGGGGATGGTAAACCACACCCACAAAACGAATTATTTGGCCAGGAAAATCATGAAAGTAATCGCGCAGGAATACTAATTCAAAAAAATTCTGAAAACAAATAAATCAGTTTTGAAAACACTCTAGAAAATCTTACATTGACAACCAGTCAATATTGAGACTATTGCTGTAGATTGGTATAACCATTATAGTTTGCGACGACATTTGTAATTCATTTGCAACCATTTAAATCTTCTTTTCCTGGGACAAGCACGCACTTCGACCTTAAGAAATCTAAAAACTATTGAAGATAAAATTCGCCTTTCTTACTTTCATCAGAATTTGCTTCGAACGACCAAGTGTACAGACGAGCCGAGCAAAACGGTCTAATGAACGACATCATGAGAGAACTACGAAAGAGTCTGTACAGACTCGGAACAGTTTTACTGGCGATTGTTAGCGCGTCGTAACTACCACTTGTCGTGGCAATACCTTCAGATTTCCATGGACGCCGACACTGTGCCTTCCTTGCCTTGCACCCTTCTAACTATCGCTTGTGCTCATTGTTTTAGTCCCGGCATGGGTGAAGATATATTTAAGTGAGGACACATCGCCACCGGCCAAATAAATCGAAATAAGGTTGTTAGCACAGACATAAGTATTCAGATTGTCACGAATCAGTCCTGAAGAAATCTCGGGCTGACTTTAGACAAATTTCGTTTGCGTCGGGTGAACCCAATGATTAAACAAATGACGTTCGTGTTTCTCCGGACGGGAGAATCTAAACACAAAGACCTGTTACTCTCCCGGGTATGTAAGGACCCTTTTGCCTTTCTGTTGGGTACAAACCACCTCTGTAGGTCGTTCTGGAGGACATAACTCCGTCTTGACAAAGGCGTGCCTTATAGGAGGTCGCAATGGTCAGCAAATAGTTCGAGAAGGTACGCGAGGGAGAGACAGTCACAAGGCCAAGTAAAACAAGAAGTAACGCCTTCGGGAAAGGCGCGAATAAGTTGCGGGAGTCGCGCACAGAAAAACTGCGACCCTTCTTCAGAACTGACGGCTGATGGGTTGACAATTATGAATGTTACCGAATCCAAACAACCGCATTTCATTTTCTATTTTTGGACACGTTTTAACCCTAGTATTCCAGCGGTTTGTAATAGACTGGGTTTAAATGATTGCCTTACACAAATTTACATTTATTCCAGAACACACCATTGTGATGACGAAAATGGAGACTAAAATATCTGCGGGAAACAAAACGGTATTTTACGAAATCAGAATCAACAGTCGATGTCCTTAGCACAATTATTCTGCGCGGACTGTGCCCTACTTTAGCAACACGTTGCCGCCACCCATCTCCCAGAACCTCCATTCTTCTACCTGTGTCTATTGACTAGCTTGTAATGGGTAGGACGCAAAGCAATGCGAGCTAAGTAGCTCAGCGTAAAAACATTGATACTTAATTTACGCAGGGGCGTGGAATAATTTACGTCCTGAAAACGTACGCTGGTGCTGGGTACACACTAACCGAATTGATTTAGTGTAAGATTTATGCGTTCTGCAACTTTTCACACTATTGAATTTTGGGGGGAGTAGTAGTCTGCCTACAGTCCTATTGGACCACCGCCATTCATTCCGAGCATCTGTGGGATTCTTCATCACAACGCGAACGTCGCCTCGAAGGCTTGAACGGTCTTTCCACGCAAAGGGCGCATTTGGCGCTTCGCAGTCGACGCAAACTCACCTGTAGATGGGCGTGACCTCGTTCTTGAACCAGATGACGAGGATGACGCTGTCGTCAGGCAGCGGCGGGACGATGTCACAGGGCAGCAGCGCGGTGCCACCCACGATGGCGTTCACCTCCAGCACGGGCGACCCTGCGCACAGGGAGATTTACTCGTTACTAGGGGACGAATTTTAATAACCTAAAATGTAGACGAAAATAATCAATAGAATGCTCTTAAATGTTTTTAAAATGACGTAAAAGCAAAGAAAAATATAAAGATTAGTGGGAGAACTAATACAACATGCATTTAGCTACATACTGCAATAAATTTCTGCAAATCTGTGTTACAATATTTTCGGTTTTAAATATGACAAGTTCATAAATATTTTGAAGATTTTCTATTCTTGGGTCCTTTTCTCGTGGATACCAATGGCCATTCCCTTTTTTCGATTCAAATTATCAGTGTTACTCCGATTGCACAACTGTTGTACATCGAGGGATATTGAACTAAAATTAGATTTCAAGGTGTATATCGGCAGAACTGGTGTAAAAGATGGATGGATGTTCCACAAAGCTATTTCGCCTAACGATTGTTTGGAATTCTCTTGTAAACCTCCGATAAGCGCTGAAACATGAAACTATGGCTGAGTGTTAGGAAATGTTATGATAACAAAAGTCGTAACTAATATGAAATAGTAACTTCTTATCAATGCAAAGACTGAGGGATAAAACCTTGGAGTCCTCCAACTGGTAGGCCTCCATTGGTAGGAGACTGTATAATTGTATTACATACTGAAAATGGAACTATTAATATTATCAAACACTGTTAAAACGTATAAAAGTTAGTTGAAAATATATTTTATAATGAATGTTTGAGGAGAGATTGTCAGGAAGATAACATTGAAAAATGAAGAAATATTTCGACTGTATACGTTACTGAATGTTCAATGTATGTGTAAAGAACATTAAAATTGATGCATACTGTGTAAACGGAAGATAACTTATCATTCGGTTACTGTATTCTAACTTAGCGCACTTTATGTTTTTTCAGTGCCAATTGAAGTATCCAAAAGGTATTGCCTGGTATTGAAAACTCCTCACAAGTAATTGATATGATTACGGAAAATAACACTAATGTATATCGAATATCAAATTTGTATGACTATTGAAGAGATTGGATAGTAATGAATAAAGAAAGGAATATCAACGTCTTGCGGTGTATTAATATCTTTATTTTTACTCGTATGTTTTTGCTGATTATTTGCCTTCGATACGGAGCTCAATGTATACTGCATAACTCATCTTGATCGAGAGTATCTTGGTTACAAGGGAAATATGAAAACCATTGAATAATTCTTCATGTCCTCTTTACGAAGGAAATTATGGGAGGGAAATATGAAAAGACAAACCGAGTCATGTTAACATCTAGTTAATTTGTAATAAGTAAACCAGAATTATTAAAATTGGGTATAAACAACGTTGTACGTGCCATGGGCGGTACCTAGTTTTAATGGTAGAGCGGCTACCGAAAGTCCAAGGGTCAAAGGTACTCTGGCTTTTTGTCACCTCTCGTGAATTAAAACCGTTCTAACGCTCCTGTTGGATAAATAACTATTGTTATCACAAATTTTTGTAAATATTTTCATTGCCAATTATGCATAATTATTTCAGTGACGATTGCTATATTTAAAAAAAGGTCTAAAAATTCAAATACGTTGAGCCAATTACTTGTGCAAACTTCTATCTCCATGGAATATCCCGAAAACGGATTTTAAAAAAGGCTCCCGATTTCGCTTTGAAAGGCAGGTCGTCCTCCCCTCCGATCAGAATACTGCTACCGACCAGCGACACCGGAAACAGCCCGCGACCGCAGAGACCTCTTCCTGATTCGAGGCCAAGTCCGCTTCCGGTGATTCATTTAGCCAACTCCGGAGCACTGTTTTGTAGCTGTTCGTATTTATGGACCCCCCAAACCCCCTCCGCCGGCATATGCGGCCGAGGTTACCCGAATCCACACTAATCCAACCTTCCACTCCATTTCCATGCTAATACGAGCAACAAGTCCTACTTTATGGAAGTATAATATTACGGAATTCACGGAAGTAAATCTTACGGGAATTAAGTGTATCTCTAGAGAAGTTCAAAGTAGCATTTCTCTTGTGTTAATATTCTATTCACGGTCATTTCATTTCAGTGATGGTTAAATTGTGTAAATGCTCTCTTAGTCGATAATTCAATTGTTTTATCATGTGTGATGCAATTTTGGAACTGGAAGTTTGATACCTCCAAAGAAAGAAAGCAGTAGAAATGATCGTATTTGTAGAGTGTAATTCTGCACCTGAATCAAGTAACATATACATTTGTATCATTATTAGCACATAATAATTATAACTATGTTGGCCAGAGACAATAAACAAGTTTTTAATTTATTTACTTCTCACTCTTGTGTTTTAATACCAGAACGCCCGTACCTTGCATTTACCGAGAATGACCGCGGGCTGTCATTTTGACGGCTCATGTATTTAAAGGGCTATTTCTGAATTTGGGGGAATTTACAACCAGAAATAAATATACGTACTTCAGTTAACATTTTTGTTTATTGATTGCTGTAATTAGAATAATGTATGCAATTGAAATCAAAATAATTACGCAAATTCTGGCTGCTCACTCGTGAGTTGTCTTTCGTCGTATGAGAGCAGTCCCGGTAGCCTTTCATTTCATCACCGACTTCGAATATCAACACTTCAGATACAATGAATATTAATGCTTTTCAAGAAAGAGAGCGTCCATGGTTACTTGGAAGAGAGATAAGATAGTATAAACAAAACAAGTCGACACACGGAGCGCACAGTTAAATAGCTATTGGAAGCAGTCAATTTGACAGCTGTCAGGTGTTTAAGATTAGTATAGCAACTTTGAGTGCGTGGATATTTTCGAAAATTTCATATAAAATATAAATCATAAATATACTTAAAGACCAGTAATCACAATGGCCATTTGAATAAATATAACATTACTTGAATTTGTTGTAGCCGTCAAAACGACGGCGCCGGACGTTTTATTGTAAAATCCGACAATATTTCTAATTAAATAGACATTTTAACCAACATTTAAATTCTAAGTTATTTTTACACTTGCAGACCCAGTTTTTGAAAAGTATATAAGGCAAGACTTACGTCTGAAAATAAAATAAAATAAAATAAAATAAATTACTGATCACGCCAAAACTCATGTAAAAAGATAAAAGTTACAGTTAATTTCTAAATTCAGGCCGATCAAAATTTCCAGTCACTTTCGAATTCTGGAGTATGTTCTGAAACGGTAAGTGCATTTTTCAGCCGTTTCAATAATTCATCGATTCTGTTCAGTCAATAGGTAATGGAATAAATTTAAATATAAAGAAATGTAAAGCATGTCAGTTTTTTCTTTGCTTCAATTGGATTTTAAAACAGATTTCGTATTTTGATAAATTTATCATTAAGTGAATTACAATGGAAAACACGACATGAGCAGGATACTTTACTCTTTTGCAATTTAAATCTTTCTGTTCCCAAACAATGTTCGTTTGCTTCAATAATTCATCAGCCAAAAAGTACTAAAATAACTTTGTTACTAAAAAATATTTAATAATATTCATGCTTTGTATTACACTACGCAATTAATAATTAATGCTCATATTTAACACCCATTTTTCGAATTTCAAGTTCCGGCACACACATTCACGCTCAAAAATAACTGGAGAAATGAGAAATAATGATTCATATGCAGCTCATTTGACGCATCCACGCTTAGAGTATCAGAGTTGACAGATTATAAAGTACTTCGGATAGCGCCATAGGATATATTGCATGATCATGTAAATATAGCTCCAAACCGTGCAACGCATTAATTCCTGGAACATTGTAATTCCCATCATTCTCGCCTAGGGAATCACATGATGCTGGTGCTGGCGTCAGAACAACGCTGTCATCGCTTGTTCCAGATGCATCCCTTTGGAACTCAAAACAAAACCCAAGCGGGCCACCTATAAAGCCTACAACGATGTGAACAAAGATCAGTTTAATTCGTACAAATCCGCCAGAATAGAATACGTAAACAAACAAAAAAAATAGATTTTAGCAATGATAATTTATTATGAATATCAATATATTCGTAACTATTTTATTATCAATAAAAAAATAATTTGTACAACATTCAAGTATTACCTGCACAAATGAAGTTTTTCTCTTATAGTTTATTTTTAAAAACAATAAATTAAGAAAGTTACATTATTTTTAGCAAGTATAAGTATTCTAGTTGACAACCAAAACTGAAAAACTGGAATATTTAATCCATAATAAACCAAGAAGTTTCATTAGTTCCCTCTTTAAAAACGATACATGTGACTTTCTGTAAAATAAAATTATTTATTTTCCAAATTCTAAAACATGTAATTTCTTGATTTGAAAAAATTACCATCGTTATCAAATGCACGGGATATCGGGACATCAACTGATGTCACTGAAGTCCTTCTGACCGGAAGGTCGTAGGTTCGAGTCCCGACGGTGACAGGATTTTCGACATTATCTTGTCAGCTAGGACGAATTCAATCGCTGTCTGGAGGAGAATTCTAGCATGCGGTTTCTCTATTCTGTAATTTTCCGTGGTTTCTCTGATCAACACCAGGCGAATGCCGGAGCATTTGACTACCAAACGAGCCACGGACCGCACGCGATCTTTCCTTCCTATTCCTTGTCCTATTCTCAACCCTTACTTCCACACACTTTTACTAACATGCATTACACTACCACATATGCCGGGAGACCGCTTGGGAGCTTTCTCTGACTGGTGGGAGATACCTGGTTGGTGAAAACCCCGCTAGCCGACGGTAGGTCGGCGCCGGATATTGTCATCTAGCGAGAGAAGACCACCTCCGTCACCACCACCACCACCACCACCACCACCACCACCACCACCCAAGGGAAATGTATGCACTACTCTTAGGGGACTAATGTCCTGAGCCGTTGACGCGCCCGGAATCACTAACCTTCAAGAGCACACTCATCATAACTCCAGTCATTTAACCTGTCGATAACCAACAACGAATCCATCTCTGGCATGTTCTTGTCCGCCCCCGTCCGCCTGGCAGCCGCAGGCGCGGGGCGGCGAGAGTCAAGGAGCGCCCACGACGCCACCAGGCGCAGGGGGAAGCGAGGGTGTCGGAGAGAGCAGAGGGCGCACTTGACGCCGGGTAATTAGCGCCGCCGCCGCGTGCAGTGCCCGCGCGCTCTCCGCGCCGTAGGTAATTAGCAGGCATTTACTCAGCGCCGTTGTCGGTCAGGAGCAGCGCGTCAGCAGCGTCGCTCTGACTCCTGAGACGGACGGCCCTTGTCGAGCCGCCATTGCTTTTATAATCGCATCGGGGCGGGGCGGGGCGCGGATGGGTGGGGTGGGGTGGGGTGGGGCGGGGCGCGGATGGATGGGTGGGTGGGGCAGGGCGGGACGGGGATGGTTGGGGCGGGGCGGGGATGTTTGGGGCGGGGCGGGGTGGGCCGGGGCGGTGATGGTTGGGGCGGGGCGGGGTGGTTCGGACGGGGATGGGTGAGGCGGGGCGGGCGGGGCGGGGTGGTGTGGGACGGGGATGGTTGGGGAGGGGCAGGGCAGGGCGGGGCGAGGCGGGGTCGTTGCATCGGCTAGCGTTGCATTGGAGCTCATTGCTTCGGGTCGGATCACGAATATCGGGTTGGATCGGAACGGTCTGGTTCGTACTTCGTCATTCATTTGCAATAATAGCAAAATAAGATAAGGTACGATATATTTAAAAACTATGACATAATACAACGATGTTATTGTGATATTCGTAATCTACGTATAAAATTTGCCGGCGGCGCTAGTCGAATTCGTTTACTACGCTACGCGAAGTCACGAAGGTTAAGCGAATTCGAGACTCGCGGGTTCCTGGTTGGGTGACCGGCCAGGAACCCCGGGATCTAACGGCGTCGAGCTCCTGGCCGAAGGGATTAAAGGCACTGACTGACTGCGACGTGACGAGACTTGACAAACATAATAATTACTTAGTAACGGAGAATTAGTCAAGGAGAAAGCGCTCAATGCCCAACAAGGGTTAAGAGACGCGTTTCATGAACAACGACGCAACGAATTAAAAAACATTGAGTGTGTTGCGCACTCTACCTTCCTGGAGGTAAAAATCTTGTTTCTTGGTGTAATCGTAGTCGGCGCGCGCGGTGGGTCGCAGGCAGCTGGGTGTCTTATTTCATCGCGAAGCCTTTACGAGTCGTTGGCTCGCGTTAAGAGGCGGGCTTACATCGCGTCGCGTTGCAGAGAGCAGGTGCGCCCCGTCCTTCGCCTTCCCGCCACGCTGCCCTTTGCCATACCCCGTCACGCCCTACCCCGCGACGCCACACTGTGACCCATCCCACCCCTCCCCGCTGCAGCAATGCGCCACTTCACCTTGCCACGCCTCTCCCCCGCTCCTCCACCTCACGCCACGCCTCGCCACGCCACGCCACGCCCTTTCCCGCCGCGGTACACCACCTCGCGGCATACCACGCCTCGACTTTTTCCGCCACGGTTTACCACCTCGCGACACATCACTTTCCTCCCTGCGACGGTTCACCACTTCGCGCCACGTCACGCCCCTCCCCGCCACGGTTCACCACTTCGCGCCACGCCAAGCTTCGTCCGCCAGGGTACACCACCTCGCGCCACGCCCCTACCCGCCACGGTTTACCACCTCGCGCCACGCCACGCCCCTCCCCTGCCACGGTTCACCACCTCGCGCCACACCACTTTCCTCCCCGCGATGTTTCACCGCCTCCCACCACGCCACGCCGCTTCCCACCACGGTACACCACCTCGCCTCGCCGTTTTCCGCCACGGTTTACATATCGCGCCTCTTCCCGCCACGGTTCACCACGCCCCGCCATGCTACGCGACGCCTCGCGATCCACACCACGCCATCACCCCGTCGTCGCTCCATCGCAGACACTGCCGGCTACACCGAGTCACACCACGTTACACGACGCTCTCCTACGGCCCGCTCCGTCCCACCCTTCCCCTCTTCGCCTCACCCTTCATACCACGCCACGCCATTGTCACGCCATCTCCGCCGCGCCAAACAACGCTTCGCTATTCCTCGTCATTCCCCGCCACGCCACGCGATGCCACGCTGTGCCACGCCATCCCCGCTACGCCCTTCCACGCCACGCCACGCCACACCATGCACCGCGAGCACGCCCCAGGAACAGGCAGGGGAGCGCGCGGAATGTTGGGTAATCTCGGTGCGTCGCCGAACGGCGCTCGTTTGTTTCCGCGAAGCGCGAGAGGCGAAGAGGCGCGATGTGCCTGGAGGTTGGGGAAGGGGGAGTGACAGGAAGGGAGGGGCGACGTGGAGGGGACGGAAAGAGCAACGATGAGGCCAGAAAGTACGGAGAGAAAGCGGTAGAAGGGGGAGGCATGGAAATGGACGAAAACGAACGGTTATGGCGCCATGATTAGTGAGAAAAGAGATAAGGAGCAAAATGATGGAATGGCCAAATATTGGCAGAAAAATGGAAAATACCGAGGTTATACAGAATGAGAAACCAACGGGTTAACTTGTGGAGAGGCGGAATAACGACGATCTGGTCATAGTTGAGAAGAACCAATGTAGCCTTTGTGACGTCATGTGTGCATGGAGAGAGAGGCAGGGTTCTCATTCGGATAATAAAGATGAAGTTGGGATGTAGGGGGCGGAGTGGGAGACGGAGTAAATTGGGGGATCTGAAATGAAGGAAGGGCAGGAGTGGTGATGGAGAGAAATACTGGAATTTGTTGGGTTGTACAAGTCACAAATGTATGGTGTACATGTCAGAGTTTAGATGAGAGACGAAGACGGGTGAGACAAGGTGATTAGGAGAAAGGTATTACCCACTTTGTCACCATACTTTCTCGCCTCATCGTCGCCAAAGGTCGCCATGGGGGCCAAAGAAGAGAAGACGTGAGTGTAAAAAAGTTGCGAAAAGCAGGGGATGAAATTTGGCAGGGTGGATGAAAATGAAAAGAGACCAAGTTGAGACAGGACAGGCAGTGTTTGGAGAAAAGAAACAGAAGGAATGCTAAAAGCCCGAGATGAGCAACCAACCGAAAGCGAGCACAAAGAGAGAAGACGCGGTAGGCAGATGGAGTATGGAAATGAATAGGAAAGGTGAGCGAGATAGATCACGCGAAGACCGGTATGACAGAAGCTGGTTGAACTGACGTGGGTGGGGCGGGGTGGGGCGCAGGTGCGTAATGGGAAGTGGAGGGAAGAAGGGGAAATGAGAGGCCAAGAGGGACGGTGGATGGGAGGCAGGGCGTGTACGAGGAGGGAGGTCGGCGTGGCAGTGCGAAGGGGCAGGGAGGCCACGACAGGACAAGAGAGGAAAAGTGGCAGGGCGGCGCACAGGGGTGTAAAACAGCAAGATGGGGGGTCAGGATAGGTTGGAGAGGCGTGGGGGTAGGGGGTGCGTAGGATTGTAAGGGAGGCGGGGGTGTAAGGGCGGGGAAGCGAGGTAGATTGAGGAGGGCCTGGACGGGGGTGTGACGCAGTCATAAGGCAGGCGGGGGCGAAAGGGCGGGTAAGGGAGGCGGGGGTGTAAGGGCGGGGAAGAATGGCGGGGAAGTGAGGTATATTGAGGAGGGCCTGGACGGGGGTGTGACGCAGTCATAAGGCAGGCGGGGGTGAAAGGGCGTGTAAGGGAGGCAGGGGTGTAAGGGCGGGGAAGAATGGCGGGGAAGTGAGGTAGATTGAGGAGGGCTTGGACGGGGGTGTGACGCCGTCATAAGGCAGGCGGGGGCGAAAGGGCGGGTAAGGGAGGCAGGGTGTAGAGGGAGGTTGGCGGAGCGGAGCGGGGCGTGGCGGGGCAGGGTCCGCGCGACGGAGGAATCTTTGGAACGTGGCACGCAGCGCTGGGAAAGCGCGCGGGTCATGTGGCGCCGAGACGGTGACGCGCTGAAGGCGGAATTGCGTCGCTGAATAAGCGGCCGCGCCGCCTTTAAAACGCTGCTTTGTCTGCCCCGAGGCCCTGGGCCTGAGCGAAGCGACGACACTTCCTCGGCTGGGATTTCGAACGCTCTCTGGAATGCTCAGCAATTAGCAAGCATGCAAAACCGACAATTGATTTGCCTCTCTCACTTGCTGGACAACTTCGTTGATCGCGTAAGTTTTGTGAATTTGTTGCTGGTCTTGGAAATTTTTCAATAATCTCGTTTGTACAAAATTTCACAAGCTGCATCTTTGTAGTAATTTTGGTATTGATGTTTCGTTGTACTATCACACATCCCTTCTGAACATCAAGTCATCTATTGTCATCATCAATCGACCCTCACGATCACGCAACCGTCCTTCATCTAGTGACAGACAAAAGAATCACTCCAGACACCTACTCAGAACAGGACATAAAGGCGTTGTCAGTTTGGCACTGACCAGGTTGGATAATACAACTCATTCACTCTACTCAAATCATCTTCAACATTTTCCCTGGATATGCAGCGATTTCGTGAATGGTCGTGAGCATTGGTGCCAAGACCGTCAAATCATAGATCGTTAGTTCCCTAAGGGTGGTGCAGATCATATCTCTGTTGGTAATGGTATTTCTTTCACACTGGAACGTGAGATCGATTGCCGACGAACACGTTGGCGTGCGGATTTTATTCCGTCACATTTCTCTCCTCAGCCACTTCCCAAACGGGGTACCGCCCCAGGGGGGAAAACTCTGAGCTCCTGACGTGTGTGATAGTGTGTGATAGCTTGTAAGAGTGATGCGCGCATTGACTAGTGCAAAGTGCGTTGTAACGTAAAGATGAGACAATGATGAGAAAGTAGAGATGGTGCACGGACTGTGGTACTGCTTCGGATGGTATTGATCGAAGATACAAGAGATAACTACCGATTCGAGCTGCCGGCCACATCATTTCCAGCAGCGGACATTATTTTCCCCAAATAATAATAATAATAATAATAATAATAATAATAATAATAATAATAATAATAATAATAATTATAATAATAATAATAATAATAATAATTATAATAATTATAATAATTATAATTATAATTATAATAATAATAATAATTATAATAATTATAATAATAATAATAATAATAATAATAATAATAATAATAATAATAATAATAATAATAATAATAATAATAATAATAATAATAATAATAATGTCATCATTTGTAGCGAGGTTGGCAGTGGCGGAATTGGGGCATGTGCAGGGCCGTGTGGCGTGATTCGCGTGCCGAGGCGCCGTGCGACGAGCGAGCCAGCGCCAGTGATCCCCTGCATATCGCGCCGCCGGCGTTGCAGAGGGCCGCGTGACGTTTATCCAGCGGCGCAATTTATTGGCGCGACAACCACTCGAAAATGAAGCGTCGCCTCTGCCGTTGCGGCGCCGCGCTGCGCTGCGCTGCACTGCACTGCGCGGCGGATGGCGGGTGGGGTGGGGGTGGGGGAGAGGAGAAGAGAGGAGGGACGTGGCGGAGGTAGGTGGGGCTGAGCGAAGCGGAGTGGGGCTGAACGGGGACACGGGATAAGAAGGGGCGGGAGAGGACGAGGAGGGACGAGACGTTGGGAGAAGGCGCGAGGCGGAGTGAAAGGACGGTGTGAGGCGGGGCGAAGCGGGGCGAGGCGGGGCGAGGCGGGGCGAGGCGGGGCGAGGCGGGGCGAGGGGAGCGGGCAGCGGGAGCGGCAGGGCGGAGGCAGGCTGCGCGGGAGCAGGGGCGGGGCCGAGGCGGGGGCAGCGAGGGCTGACGGGGCCGAGGAGCGGGGGCGAGGCCGAGGGCGGACGGGGCGAGGGCGGGGCGGAGCTTGGGCGAGGGCTGGGGGCAGGCAGGGCAGAGGCGGGGCAGCGAGGGCCGGGGCCGAGGGCCCCGGGGACGAGGCAGCGAGGCGAGGCGGGGCGAGGCGGGGCGAGGCGGGGCGAGGCGGGGCGAGGCAGGGCGAGGCGGGGCGAGGCGAGGCGGGGCGGGGCGAGGCGAGGCGGGGCGAGGCGGGGCGAGGCGGGGCGAGGCGGGGCGAGGCGGGGCGAGGCGGGGCGAGGCGGGGCGAGGCGGGGCGAGGCGGGGCGAGGCGGGGCGAGGCGGGGCGAGGCGGGGCGAGGCGGGGCGAGGCGGGGCGACACTACACTGCATTCGTGGACCGCTGCTCTCGGTTGCCGCAGCCCGCTGCCCCATATTTTCAGATAATTATTATTAATTATTTTGAATAATTATGGTGCTCTTCTGCTGTGTGATTTACATAATCAGTCGCTCGCAAAATGCAAATACGCATTGCAGCTCGTGCGTCACAGTGATGGAGAACGCGCCCGTGCGATTCTTCGCTTGTGGACTGGTTTTGATTTCCATGAATGTTGTCGGATTTGGTTTCGCCTACATCAGCGTCTTGATTAACGTTGCATCGAATATCTATTTTCTCTCGTGTACCACTTTCTGATTTATTTGTTATTGTTTCCTCTCTGTCTTTCATGTTTCCGTACATATTGAGATTACAGTGCTAATGCCATTCCTGCATTGCAGTGCCCTTTGATATTTTAATAATATTGCAAATGTGACCAGTATTTAAGTTATGAAGCTCTATGTAAAACATTAAAATCTGGAGAATACCATAAGTAGCCAAAAGCGTATTCTGAATGTTTTGTTCAACTCCATTTTCTTGCTGAAATGATGAGAGGTGTCACCAGCTCCGGTTTGTGAGAAGAAACCATTTATGCGTATTAGTTTCCTTCTAAAAAAGAAAGCTTTTTATGTGTTTTCTGACATACCTTCTGTTAGTTGTAACATTCATCAATTGTTTTTCTGTATTAGATTATTTAATAGAAAATTGAACCAATTGGAAGTTTTAAAATTAAATTTTATTATTCTTAGTTACATCAAATTGTTAACTAATTTTTAACTTCCTTAGATGTCATGTTATAAATATATGTTTGTTGTTGAAGAAAAATAGTTGAAGAAAAACACGTTGTTAGTTTCAAAATATTTATCGAGATTCTGCTTCGTAGATGGAGCGTACTCGTGTGAGGGATCTGCTCGAGGAGCGCGACTCAATAAAAAATTCAGCTCCGAAGTGATGAAATATGCAGCTCCTGGAACTCGCAGAGGATTATTCCGTGTTCCCCATAACTCCTCCGCGCTCGCACTCCCTTGCACACACGCTCCCATCTCCTTCTTCTCCTCCTCCTCCTCGCGATTGAATTCGCCCAAAGTTTGAGAGCATCCTCGTCGATTAGTGGGCTCCGTAGACCGCAGGTTCGGTCAACGTACTTCATAATCACCCTGTACTCGCGCGCTGTTCCTGTGCGCCGGTGCCTCTGGCATCCTCTCAGGAGCGCAGGATTCACCACCATCACCCACGTCTCCAGCTCACCGCTCTGGCCACATTACTGCCGTGTGTCTTCTCTTCTGTTTTCGCGGTCAGAACTGCATGGAGTTTCCCAAAAATCTCACGGTTTACGGATAATATGCACTAGAATCCACATCACCGTCGTCATCGCTGTCACTCGTTCATTCACATTACTGTCGTCTGTGTCCACTTCTGTTACCGCCGACAGCGCTGTCATACCTGCTCGCAGTTTCCAAGAAACCTCTGGCACTTTGCACTTTACAATCACGAACGCTATCGACGCCTTTCACCACATTACTGTCGTCACTTACGTTACCGCCGTCAGCGGTTGTCACATTGGCTTCCAGCTTCCCTGAAATCTCGTGCTTCACCGATATTTTCTTCAGAGACGCGAAAGTTATCACCGAGTATATTCACATTATCTTGACGTTACCCTCGTTACCGCCATCAGTGATGGCATCACTATCACTGCTATTACTTGCGTCATCTCCATAACATTCGAGTAGATCATAAGCATAGCAACATTTTCATTATTGTTGACATAACCATTGCTTCTTTCACAGTGTCCTACCCGTATTCACTTTCTTCGCTCTTCACCTTTCTACACTTCAATTTCTTCACTATTTTCATTTTTACTGCCTCAGTTACGCTATTACTTCCACAACCATTATCACACACTTCCTTACCGTCATCGCTATAACTTACATCAGCAATTTCACCGTCTTGATTTCCTTTCTCCCATATCACCACTATATTGTTTTTTAGATTTAGACTCGATGATTTCCCGGTACGGAATTCCGTCGCTTTGAATGAAAGAATACAAACTGAATTCCCCCCAACTCAATACCGACGATAATCAGTAGCCGCAGATGATTTACCGTAAGTTGAGATGAATTTATAACCGATTGCAATTGTAAAATTTCTTAAATTACGAAGACTCTTTTATTGTTTATCCATTTAAGTAATAACTCAAAATTGGTATCTTTTTCGAGAAACTTCTTGCGATGGTAATAAATTCACTGTTTTGTGATGCTGAACAATAAATACATCGTTGAATTTCTTTGATCTAAAGATGACAATAAAGACCATTGCAGCCCACCATTGTCGATACATAAACTGTACGTTTCAGTTGTTGCTCATTCTACTACAGTCGTAACTGTACATGGCCAAGCCCTGTTGCTATGATGCCGTTTTCTCGTTCTGGTATCAGCTGCGACGTCTTCGTGTCCACCGACGCCGTTGTCGGTTGTTGCTGACGACGAAGCCGTTAATGCTTCTCTTGCGAACGTCCAGCAGCGGTCGCCGATTATTCCGCCAGTAACGTTGGTAATGCGTCCATTACTATTGATAGGCCCGTTTCCGAGCCGCGTCCGCCAGTGTTAAATCGCCCCTCCGCCTTCGCCGTCACCTCTCGCGCGCTGCTCGAGGGAGCGCGTGCGAGCGCGTGGGCGGGGCAGGCGGGCGGCGCAAGCGAACGAGGGAGTTGCTCGGGAAGCCGCCTGGCGGCGAGGCTCGGCCCTTGAGGGGGAGGGGGCGCG
Organism: Teleogryllus occipitalis; assembly: GCA_011170035.1. NCBI lineage: Eukaryota > Metazoa > Arthropoda > Insecta > Orthoptera > Gryllidae > Teleogryllus > Teleogryllus occipitalis. The sequence continues at coordinate 114,939 of BLKR01003733.1, read as the reverse complement.
AAGCGAGTTTGGGCGGATTACGGAGCGGAACCGCCGCGCCGCGCTGAGGCGGCAGCTGCTGCGGCGCGGGCGGCGCCGCCGTGTTTGCACAAGAGGTCCTCACCTGCGTCTCTCAGCCCAGCCACGCCCCGTGCCGCCCCGCCCCGCCCCGCCCCGCTCCACCTTTCCACTCCCTGCCTCGCTCCGCACTCACATTTCGCTTCACCACGCTCATCCCCGACGCCCCCTTTCCTCCCCGCCACGCCCAGCGTAATACCATACCCACCTCCAGCTCCACCACTCTCATCCCCGTCGAGCCCCTCTCCCCGACTTTATCCTCCTCACCCCGCCACTCCATGTCTCGCCTTACTCCAACACTCTCATTCCCGCCCCGCTCCTACCTTTCCATCCACTCCCTACCTCGCTCTGAACTCACATTTTGATTCACCACTCTCATCCCTGACGCACCCCTCTCCTCCCTCCCCGCCCAGCACCCCCCCATAGCAGCTCCACCCCTTTCACCCCCGCCGAGCCTCTCTCCGCGGCCTTATCCTCCCCGCCCTACCATTACATGTCTCGACCCACTACCAGACCTCGCTCCAACACTCTCATTCCCGCCCCGCTCCTACCTTTCCATCCACTCCCTACCTCGCTCTGAACTCACATTTTGATTCACCACTCTCATCCCTGACGCACCCCTCTCCTCCCTCCCCGCCCAGCACCCCCCCATAGCAGCTCCACCCCTTTCACCCCCGCCGAGCCTCTCTCCGCGGCCTTATCCTCCCCGCCCTACCATTACATGTCTCGACCCACTACCAGACCTCGCTCCAACACTCTCATTCCCGCCCCGCTCCTGCCCTCCCAACCACTCCCTGCCTCGCCCCGCACTCACATTTTACTTTCTCATCCCCGACACGCCCATCTCATCCTCCCACCCATCACCTCCCCCATGTCTCTCCTCCCCGCCGCGTCCAGCCGCCCCACAGCTCCTCTACCACTCGTATCCCCGTCGAACCCCTTTCCCGCCTTTATCCTTCCCGGATCGCCACTCTATGTCTCGACCCGCCCCACGCTTTGCTTCACCACCCTCATCCCCCCACCACCACTCCGTGTGTCGCCCACCTCCAGACCTCGCTCCACCACTTTCATCTTCATCCTTCTCCAACCCCGCCACGCCACCCACCCTTTGCTTCACCACTCTCATCCCGGCTGGGCCCCTCTCCTCCTCGACACTTCAAAACGCCCACACATCACTCCATCACTCTCATACTCACCCGCCTCCTTTCCGCCGCACCTCTCTCCCTGCCTGCATGCTCCGCCCCACCGTGTCCTTCTCATTCCCAGCTCCACTCCTCGACTCGCCTCTTCGTGCCTCGCCGCACCATGCTCCACCACTCTCAACCACGCCCCACTCCTTCCCCCAGCGCCCCTCTCCCTCACCTCCGCACCCCGCCCCGCCCCACCCCGCGAAGCCTCCCACACCTCGCTCCACCACTTTTATCCCCGCCGAGCTCCACACTCCCCGCTTCTCCCCATCTTGCCCCATCCCCACACATCATTAGACCACTCTCATCCCCACTATTCTCCTGTCTTTATACGTCCCGCTCGCCTGTTGCTCTGTGCTTCAATACGAAAAGCTCTGCTACGCCCCGATCTACTCCGTTCGCTCCGCGACGCTCCACCACGCTCCGATTCGCTCAGGCTCACTTCACCACGCTCCCACCCCTCTGCCATGTTCTCCCCACCCTGATCGGGTCCCTCACCTCCGCTTCACACCACTTCATTCCCACCCGCCTGCACTCAAGTTCTCGTCTCAGTAACTCGCCCTGTCCTCACATCCTTTCACCCCTGATTTCATAAAACCATGAGTTATGTTTTACCACTCTTATATTGAAAGACTCAGAATTAAAGTTACAAACTCCAGAAACATGATGGGCGGTAGAAAATGATCTGATTTAGAATGTAAATGCTCTGGGAAATTCAATAAAATGGAGATTCACATGTGACATTTGTACCTGTTTGGTAGGCAACCATTAAATTTAGGCGCATGATGAGAACTCGAAATCTGGATGAGACACAAAGTGATCGTCCAAACACTAGTGTATGATGGATTGCCCACCAGTCAGGGGCACATACCCGAAATTAACTTGATTGATTGATTGTGATTGCGGGCGCGTCAACTATCGAGCTTTTTGTCCCGTAATTTTATTGCATGATTTTACGGGATGTATTGGTGATCTTCCCCCACTGGATGGCGAGATCCAGCGCCGATCTCTAGCGGGGATTTCCCTAATCAGGTATCGCCCACCAGCGGAGCACCGCCCCAGCGGGGAAAAGTCGTAAGTCCCCGACCGGCCTCCCGGCATGAGTGGTAGTGTAGTGCATGTTAGTATGTGTGTGTGTGTGTGTGTGTGTGTGTGTGTGTGTGTGTGTGTGTGTGTGAAAAAGGTGAGGATAGGACAAGGAAGAGGAAGGAAAGATCGCACACGGTACGTGGCCAATTTGTTAGGGGACTGCTCCAGCATTCGCCTGGTGTTGATCGGAGAAACCACGGAAAACTACTGATCAGAGCAGCCGGCCGCTAGAATTCTCCTCCAGACAGCGACTGAATTCGATCTAACTGAAAAGCTAGTGTCGAAAATTCTACCGCCATCGGGACTCGAGCCTAGAACCTCCCGATCAGAAGCACTGCTTCCGGAGGGTACTTCATTTTTATTGAATTTGTATCACATGTTCGTTGGCACAAAACTGATATTCGACTTCCTTCCATGCCCTAGAAGGTTTCAATCGTTATTCTGAAATATCATTAATCTCCTACAATCACTATCAACACTGCCGGCCCGGTGGCCGAGATCGCTAAGGCAGTAGTGTGGTAGTGATCTCGGACCGAAGGGTCGCGGGTTCGAGTCCTGCCTCGGGCATGGTTGTATTTGTGTTCGTCCTTTCACCCCTTATCATCAATCACCATATCGTTTCATCCACATAGTTACCATACCGTTAACAGCAATAGTGGTCGCTAATGACCTTAGATGTTGATGCGACCTTAAATAACCAAAAAAAAAAAAAACTATCAACACAATGGCTTTCTTTTCCTATCACATTTCTCTGCTAGCTATTATTGCAGCTTATCAATACTATCTTCGTGGATTGTCTTGTCCTGTCGTTGAGCATAAACCTAGATTTCCGCGATTCCAAGTGATAGCTCGCGTCGTGCGTAGGCTTGGGTTGTGTTTGAGGAGCTCTTCGAATACCTACGAATGTGCTACGTAAATCGCATGTTGTATCAGCGCCTACCTCTCCTGCTGCTCTTCTCCCCACCCCTCCTGCTCATTAGCTCCAACTCCTGAATGTTGACTTACACATGAATATCCGCAATTTTCAGTATTATGCTTAGGTATGTTACAGACGTAATGCAAGCTTCACATTCTTCACGACTGGAATGAGAGGAGAAGTAACGCTGAAAATTCTGCGAGGTTGATAAATTATAGCAAGTAATTCGCCGAAATGTATTAAAATAAACTTTAAGTGAGCCGTAAAACCGCATTAGTGAAATATAATTCCCGCGTGTCATATATCAAATTTTGCCTATGTTACACACACACATATATACGTTCCGACAGAGTTAAATGTGTTAGTTTTCCAAGAAAGTTAACACTAAACACATGAGCCTTTTAGAGAGCAAGTTCATAAAATTTATCAATAAATTAATTCAGCCGAATTAAACATAAGGCGATCAGATTATTTTATTCAGATTTGACTGTTCCAAAACGTGCTTTTCCCAACTAATTTTTCCGTTCCAACGGTAATTTGGATAGGACTGGATACTGTAAGATACAACTAATAAAACTAATGAGTTGAACTGATGAAGAGGAAAGAATATAATTTTATTTTCACAGCAGTTTAAATTCTTGTATTAAATCTTTTGCTTTTAGTTTTTCAAGATTAGGTAATATTTTTGAAGATTCTGACGTCCTTCTGGCGAAGAAAACAACACTCGAACCATTGACTGGTGTGAAATACAAGAACACACTTCATCGTCTCTTTGAGAGCTATGAGGTCTTGATTTATTTGCAACACTCAAACACACACAGACACACACACACACAGACACACGCACATACACGCAGACACACGCACATACACACTCACAGACACACACACACATACACACTCACAGACACACACACATACACACTCACAGACACACACACATACACACTCACAGACACACACACATACACACTCACAGACACACACACACATACACACTCACAGACACACACACATACACACCCACAGACACACACACACACACATACACACTCACAGACACACACATACACACTCACAGACACACACACACATACACACTTACAGACACACACACATACACACTCACAGACACACACACAGACACACACACATACACACTCACAGACACACACACACACACTCACAGACACACACACATACACACTCACAGACACACACACATACACACTCACAGACACACATACACACACAGACATATACACAGACATACACACACACAGACATATCCACAGACACACATACACAAACTCACACGCGTGTTAAACCCTGAACCCTTCTTCGCACCCCAAACCCGCTCTCTTCCCCTCTCAGCTTTCTCCCATGTTTCCGCCGCCTCAACGTACGTGATTATTGTACGTGATCTGTATCTTTTAGCACGTACATCTGCCACAAGATCCAAGAAGAGGGAAGGTATGAAGGACATGGGACAGTAACAAGATAAGTCACACCAGCCGGGACATGCCCCTCGCTATTCCTAATTATTAATACAGTAAACCATCGTTAGCACGAACACGCTTAATACGAATTTCGCGGAAACTCAAACAAAACGTCGGTCCCAGCAAGGATTTACGGTAATACGGACATCTTTATCACTCGGATCACACGAAATTTTATAACACAAACTCGGATTATTTGTCTTCCTTGGAATTCGTGATAATGAGGATTTACTGTATCTCGATTTGGACTCAAGTGTTGGTTATCTTGTCACTATATTATGAATCTTCGGGAATTCATGAACATCTTGGGGAACGAACAAGATGAGACACACTTCATAAACAAATCGAGATATTTATATTTACGAACAGCAGGCTTACTGTAACTGGTGTGGATACACTACTAGTTTCTGTCAGAAGTTTTCATTTAATGAAATGAATGGTCATGTCAGCTCATTTTTCTTCGTTATTTCCCCCCCATCATCTGTTATTTATTTTTCTCTTCTCCTTCATCCTCTTTTGTATTTCCAGAAGGGGACAGAGGGCTACTCCTCTATCTGTCTTCTCACACTTTCTTTACTCACTGCATTATCTTGTGTCACTTTCTTAGAATGGTGTGAGACTCCATCCAAAGGACTATTTTCTTCACTTTATTTTTATCTTTGATATTTATAGTTTTTTTAGTTATTGCTTCCCAGTCCCTAACTTTATCTTTCTTTCTTTTTTTCTTTCTATCTTTCTACCTTTATCCTTCCCTCAGTGTTCTCCTTAGTGTTTAACTTATCCTATAGAATCCATAATTCAATATATTTATGTCTTATTACATGTCTCAGCCTAGAAACGAGACAGAGTAGAAGAAATAAATTGCCTCTCTGCCTTTGCTATTGTTCTACTTGGATACCTAAAAGTGCCAGAGTGTCAGTTTTTAAATGAGTAATAACTAAGATTTATTAGTATTTTACTTAAATGTCAAAATGAATATTTTATGATTACAGGCTTAATATTTAATTTAGTCTACAGTACCGCCATTTGTACGTTATCTCCACGGCTTATGGATGATCCGCGAAAAGTAATTTGAAATTAATGAAATAAAGCAATGAAAATCGTGTTCAGTCTTTTTTTTACAAACACGAATCATGTATGTAGAACTTTAAAAACGGATGATGGTTATCTACATCGTTGTTGATTGCGATGGCTGCATTTCGTGTTACTTTATGTCAACAACCACTGTACTGTCTTTCCATTTGATAGCGTAAGTTTTTAAGTAATGTGCAATATCAGACCGGCCATTATGTGCAATTCACAATGCACTCTCTGTCCGACCTCTCTGCCAACATCGATTTGCCGTCACTTTGATTCTTCTCATGCCACTTTAATGAACAATTATTTTGCATTTTTTATGATGTTTCGCGGATCAAACCAATCCCTTTTTCCGAAACCTTTTATTACTGTTCATCCGTTTGAGCTCAAAAAACCCTTATTCTATTCCCCCCTCAATACGCTGGCTTTATTTCATGTTTTGGTTTCTCTTTCTTCTTCACCGCTTCTCCTACGAGATACACTGTGTGCAGCTCTGGCTCGTCTTACAGTTTTCTCTTCCATGTGCACAGTTTCCTTTCTACTCCGGAAGCTACTATTTCAATATTTGCGCGCAGGGCGGGACTATCTTCCAGAAGCGCTCTTTCAGGGTTACAAAATGGTTCTGTTCCCTACTGCGAAGACATGTCGGGTTTATTAAAGACTTCATTTCCTCTTCGTTTTCATCTTTCAGTTGTTAATTTATCATCGAAGAACGTATAATACTAGAGGATTACATTACAATTTTGAAGGTTTCATGAACTTTCCTTTTATTACTGAATTACATTAGTAGGGGTACAAAATGGGAATGTTTTGTTTTTAATATATGCATTGTATGTCTCCTTTTACGTTTTCATAGCGATTGTAAATAGATACGTTATTGTTATGAAGCATTACGGTACTGCAGATTAAATCCTTATTAGCACGATTTCCAAGGGACCGACAAATTAGGTGTTTTAATGATAACTCGTATTATCCGATTAATACATATGCGCATAAATATTGAATGTCCCAGGCCCGGTGAAAAGATAACCTTAGAAATATGATCATAGCTATACGAATAACTAGAAACTTTTATGCCATGACGATTTTGTCGACCCTCAATTACTTCATGTCATATTTGTAATTTTTATAGAACTTCTATAAATATTTAATTTGATACTTTCTCCATAAAATGTCTCTTCTGATCTTAATTCAACTTCACAAAAACTTGTGAAAATTAATTTTACCTTTTGGGACTTAGTCCCTGCAAGGTTTCAGAAATTGTAGACAACAATAAGTAACTGACTATACTGGGAAAGCGTGTGTGATGAATAAAGAAAAGTTTACTTTATTAACGACCTTACTTACATTACCTCACTCTGCGAAACATCACGACCCACTGTTAATCAGTGAAGTCAACCATGCATTAAAGAAGTTCATAATAATTAAATTTGAACGAATTTTAGCTGCAAAATTCGTGTTATTCTGTAGATGGAGAGAAAAAACATTATTATATATTGTCATTACACATTATTACATCATTATTGAATATTTATGTCACTGAGTTGACTGTACAAATGTTTTTTTTAAATAATCTTGTCATTTAATGGGACCTTACAATTCATGGTTTCATATCGTAGCATTGGTTTACATGAATTTGATTTAGAAAATAATTTTGTGGACTTTAAAATGAAAAATAAATATATTTGCAGTAAATCCCTTGACATTGTGGGATTGATGGAAAAGAATCAGCTTATAAATTTACAGAAAGGAACGCAAATAATATTCATTTAAAATGTAAATTACACGACGGCAGTGCGCATTGAATGTGTAGTGCACACAATGAGCAGATGCAACACACACATATGAGCTCTTTGCTCATTTGAAAGAATAGTATTTGCATAAATCTGTCAGATAACTGATGATTTCTTCCATGTTCTCCTCCCAACACAACTTTCCTAGACGTTTAAATAGGAAAACGTATGTTCTAATAAGTTTGAAGTGAGCTCCATTCATACCACTGCAACTCAGGGCGCGAGCCGAGACGCTTTTCTGAACGTCCAGTGGAACAATTTTATTTATTCTTATCGTAGCAGAGTGCGCACGTGCATGATTACACGGTCTTCATTATACACTGAGATTCGGTTCTCCTTAAAACCACTATGTAATTGCACTAATTGGTTTTATCAATATGGGAGTTTTTCCATGATTTTTGTCAATCAATATCTTTGATTGCCGAAGCAGTATCTTAACAAAAGAGCTATGGGCTGCAGGCGATCATTCCTTGTCTCCTCGTATCCCCTTATGCAGAGAGACACCCACTACACTACCACACATGTGAAGAACTTGTCCCGAATGGAACGAAGCCCCTCTGGCGGTGATATCTGGAAAGGGAAATACCACAAGCTAACGTAAAAGTCGACGCCGGATTACACATTCAAGCAGGGAAGAAACGTCACCACCTGTGACTTATATCGTGCACTGCAGTCGCGGGACTAATGACAACAGCAGTTAACACGCCCAAAAATAAACAACAAATAATTATTGTTATTTTGTTTGTCCGAGACGAGCCGCGTCTCTGTAGTGGTGGATGACGTGTTGGCCAACATGTCGTGGTCTTTCTCAGAGCGTACTGATGCTTTTGATTGATTTTTGTGCAGTACGTAAGCATATTTATTTTGTGTTGGGTGGGAGGGGGTTAACCGTTTTGTTAGGAAATAGTGGGATGGGAGAAGAGAGTAGCCCTACCGAAATAAGTACCTCATTTTATGACCGTTTGGAAGAAGAGACAAAAAGTTTTTATTCTTTTCTTTATTCAAATATTTATTTCTCTACAGGTATTACATCTCAGAGCCTGTCAATAGTAATGGGATGCGTATTTGCATTTGAGATGGGAGATGTTCACGAAATAGAAGGAAGATACAAAGGGAATAAAAATAACGATTATTGTGTTGGAATTACTAAATGCATTAACAGTCTCTGCAATACTGCTTTTGCCTACATTCACATAACCATATTATAGTTCATGACATTTATAAATGTCTTCATTTTTCAGATGTAGTACCTGTGTGAGATCATTTGGTGTATGTTTCTCGCATCCTGACACATTTTTCCTTCCTCTACAATACGAAAACTTTTCTTCTCTTAACTCGTAATACCCCTGGGCTTCTTCTGGTGCAACGTACTATTCAGACACTCACTCAACTGGATCTACTCTGCCTTTCGTGTCTGCATGCTCCATCTGATCATGCGACCCCCACACAACTGCCCTTGTCATCCTAACCTCATTCACTTCGCCCTACCACACAACTCGTATAAACCCCCATAAACGTCGGTGCTGCTTTCAAGCCAAGCCTGCAACCCGATTTCGATCCTTCCATTTCCGCGTCTTTCACCCTGAAGCTGTCGCCTTCCCTTCCTCCCGTGCCTTCCCCATGCCTGCCATTCTCCTCGGGCGACCATCCACATTCCGGGCTCTTCCTTCTCAGGTTCGTGTCACCGGGGGCTGCCGTCAGTCGCACGTTGCAGGGCGCCTGCAGCCCCGGGCCATCGCCCATCGCCCATCGCCCGCGCACGTGAGCCCCTGGTCGCCCCGGCCGTCGCCCCGACCGTAAAGGGCTGCGTACGATGCCCCGTCAGCGAACGACACCGTCTGCGCCCCCGACTCTCCCCCCTCCACCGCGTCTTCCAAGCGACTCCCACGCCACCCCCACGCCCTCTCCGTTCGTCCCTCAAAACTCTCGTTCGCCTGGAACAAAGCTCTTCTTCTCCAACCCCGCACCATACCCGTGCCTTCTCCACCCTTCGTCTCCTCCCCACGCCACCTCTCACTCTACTTTTGACTCCCCTTACAAGTCTTCTCGTCATGCAACACCGCTCTCCTGCTGCTTCTCATTCCCATCTACTACCTTCTTCCATGGCTGTTTTCCTCTTCCACCCGACCTCTGCCCTTCATTACCTCTCTACATCTCCTTCATCCCTCTTCCACTTCCCTACCCTCGATTCCACCTCGTTCGTTCTACCTTCGTTCTCGCCTTCAGACTCACGCATACGCCTCTCTCCACATCTCCGTTCTTGCGACCTCGGTACTGTTCACCACTTCCAATCTTTAATCTCGTTTCACTGCCGCCACCCCTGTCGACTCGGTAAGCGTCTGGATCTTTGACGTTGCGCCTCGTGCGCCTTCATTGCTCCGCTTATTCTCGTCTTCGTCATCTATCCACTTCTTCCACTGCACGCATCCATCCCCACTCACCTCACCCACTCCCGCATCTAAGGCGCATTCATCCTACGTTAGCGTGACCGGCCGTAAGATGAGGTGATGCCCTGCCAAAACACCGACCGACGTGACCTCGCCTGAGCTTGATATGACACGGGGCAACGACAGTTGTTATTGGAATGCCCTAGAACTTGAATCCCAACGGGGATAAGGTTTACGTATAGTAGGAAGAAAATATGACCTAAAATCTACCCCTGAGGAACTCCATGTGCAATTGGCAATGGATCGGGAATACCTTAGTGCTGAAGATGGGAGGATTTTCTATGATAGCTACATAGTTTTGTCGAAATCAGTCGCTCTCTGGAGGAAAATTCTCGCGCCCGACTGATCTGTAGCTTTCCGTCGTTCCTATAATCTATCCCTTGGTGAATGCTGGAGGAGAACCGTAACAAATGACTAACCACGCGCGATATTTCGCTCTTCATGCTTGATCTCTCTTTTACCCCTACACGCATACCCACAGACGCTCTTCAATTTACATACACACGTTGGAATCTTAAAGATTGTCCTTGCTGCGGCGGTACCCTGCTGGGGGAGATACCTGAAGATCTTCCGCAAGCCCACTTTGTAAGTCGACGCCGTTCTCACGATCCAGTAGGGGAGGAACACCACCTTCTACAGGGATATAATGTGTATCATACTTACGAGACTAACGACGTCAAGAAGGGGAGGTATTTGGAGAGTTGAGAAAAAATTGAGGCAGAGCACAGAGCTCTTTTTGTCATGGATATGCACAACACCAGTTATTCGCTTCCTCGAAATATTATTGATTCTAGATGGGTGGCAGATTGGAAATTATTGGTGTTCCGTCTAGAAAACCACATTCAAAGCATAGGTGGACTCTAAAGACATAGAGCTGGTTTTGTCACATACAGTGGTTCTGAAACGACCGCTCCGAGCAGCCGCAGGCTCATGGGCTGCAGCAGGGCTACTCGCATTATTTCGTGGAATTGGAGGTTCTGAAGCTCCGTTGAAACGAGGGCAGTTAACTGGCGGACAGTTGACAAGACAGCGACTGCCTTTGGGTAAACACCTGGGGACATCGTGGAAGACAGTTCGTAGAATAGCGGCCTGTTTTGTATTACTTGCCGGGTAACGCTCTTCAAATGTTGAGACAGAACAGGAGACAGCAGATTCCGAGGACACACGACTGTCACCGTGGAAATGCGCAGTGCAGGGTAGAAGACAGTCGTATGTCTGTGCTTGTAATGCGTTGAACGGCTTATTAATTTTAATGTGCATGGGTTGCAAGTATAATTGGATACGAGTTATTTAATTAAAAAAATATTTTCACAGGCACTCCCTGTCTTCCTTGACTAATAGTTATCAGAATATTTTATAGCAACTCGTGAAGTGATTGAAACTTTATATTTTTTCTGCTGGAACAATATGAAGAAAAGGAATGTTTTATGAATGTAGCTATTCCACACTAGAACAATTCAGCTCTAATGTAAAGTATATTAATGCACGTAGTGATAATTTAAATATACCTCTCTCGCATGTTGTGATTCATTAAGAGAGAAAACAAAGTCAATAAGGTGAGGTTTTATCAACATGCATTGCGCTTCCTCTCAGCGATAAACATGTGAGTCTGTGAAATGAATAAGTGTTCTCAATTCGTATGAAAATTAAATTCATGTTTTTACTCCATATTTCATCATAACAGTATAAACATTCGCAATCATACATTTTCAGTGTTTAACAACTCGTCTCGTCGTCAAGTGTGGCGCAATTTTCCGTCGTGAACAGAACAATGTCAGCAGACTACGGATGAGGGCAACGTGGTGTACGCGCATTTACAAGAGTCCATTTCTTGGAAGACAGCGAAGGACATATCGGGTGTCTTGTAAACTGTGTACCATCTGGCTGCCCTCGTAGAGACGGTGCTTTAGAGGGAGAGAGGTGCCGCCAACATCCATCCAACTTTACGCGATTGTCTTAAACTCTTCTCTCAGACGTCCTGCTAAATAATACTTCGGTCTTGTTTTCCTGTTACTATTTATCTCATAGTGAGCACGAATCGAAGAATTAAATTTCTTATCAACAAACCTTGCTTGAGAGAAATCAACCAATAGTTCCGACGAAAAATTGGCCATTAGAAAGATGACGTTTTAATTAAGGTACTTGAGGTTGCGGGAAACATAGATCAAGTCTATTCGTACCAATTTCGGCAAAGAAAAGTGTTTTTTTATAAAAGTGTTGTAATTATTTTCTATTACAAAATAAAATTTAAACGACTATTCTTGAATTATAAGATAAGTCAATTCTGTCCTTGTATGCATTATACTAACTTCGTACAAAAAGTGCATAGTACAGTTGTTTGTGCAGAAGAGTTTACATTTATTTTTAGTGGTGTAAGTTTTGACTATTCACTGAAGTGTAATATTTGTTTTTGTAATTTTAATAAATGTGTGCCATACTGCCCTCAAAAATACACGCTTTCTAACTGAAAATTCTCTCGTCTTCGAGGATCTCATGGAAATTCTCTCATCTGGTATCAAATATTCTTGACCTCGTGAAACACCTTTCCTCACCCAACCGAACTGAACTCGTAAGCAAATTAGGTCTCCAAATGCAATTCACCTTCTGTTGTTGAGGGAATTCCACGAAGGAGGGCTCGAGTGCTAATCAGACTGGCTTCGCCCACGCCTTCTCTGCCGGCTGTAAACAAGTTTCCACAAAAGGGAATAAGGGATTATCGAGCATCATGAGTAATCTCCGGAATAAGCAGAATGAAGACCGTCACATTTCCTGGAGACATTCATGGAAATAACTTATTTTTGCTTCAAACAATAATAAAACACTTGCCAGAACAGCAAAGTGCATTATAAGCAATTTAAAAATCCTTGCCTTCCCAAGAATATAATGAATCAATAGGGTGCATACCGCTCTTTTACCTCTTATTTTATTACAGTTGAAAATCGCTAGAGATGATCGCATAATAGACGTCAATATTCTCTTAATTTTGTAGGTTCTGATGTTTGGTTCTTTGTTTACTGTGTTAGGAGAATTATTTGTAAAAAAACTATTTTCGATAGTTCTCGGCAACACAGCAAAGTTTTGCGTTATTGGAGCAAAAACCACCACCACCCCCATTCAGAGGGAGAGAGGGAAGGGATAAGAAGAGGAAGTGGTTCTTACGAGGTCAGCGGTCAATTTCAAGGCTACGGAAGCCTGAATTCAGCTCGTGGGGCAGGGGTCGCAGCGTTCCGTACCAACTCACAGTGCGAAGCGTCTTCAATATTCAACGGGTACTCTATTTCAGACCGGGAGAGGTAGTTCAGTGCATCAACTGATGTCACTGCAATGCCTCTAATCGGGAGGTCCAAGGTTTGACCCGACGGGGGCAGGATTTTCGACACTACCTTTTCAGCTTGGTCGAAATTCAGTTGCTGTCTGGAGAAGAATTGTAGCGCCCGGCTGCTCTGATCGATGGAGTCTGCGATAAACACCAAGCGAATGCCGGAGCAGTACCCTAACACACGGGCAATGGACCGCGCGCTATCTTTCCTTCCTCTTCCGTGCCCTATCCTCATTCCCTACTTACACCCACCTATTCGCATACATGCACTACACTACCATATATGTCGGGAGACAGAAGCAATACCCTAACAAAAGAGCCACGGACGGCGCGCGATCTTTCCTTCCTCTTCTTTGTCCTGTCCTATCCCCTCCCCTTACACACACTTACACTAACATGCACTACACTACCACATATTCCGGGAGACCGGTCGGGAGATTAGAGCTTGTCCCGGCTGGGGCGGTGCCCTGCTGGTGGGAGAGCCCTGATTAGAGGGAAACCCCACTAGCCGACGGTAGGTCGGCGCCGGATCTCACCATCCAGAGGGGGAAGATCACCGCCATCTCTCGAGAAAAACATGTTCTACACTTACGGGACTAATGACGAAAGCAGTTGACGCGCCCGGAAACACGAAAGAGTCAATCAATCAATTGATTGGTTATAAATAAATAATGATATGAAAAATACTTTTAATATAAATACACACTACACTTTATTTATAAATATATTGACCATTCACAAGTGGAATATTACCCATACACAAGACACTTCGAGTACCTGTGATGCTCACTTAGAGAAAACCTTTCTTTACGAGAGGAGGAAGACATCTCTGGTGGTATATACGACTTATTACTCTTCAGAGACTTTGAAACCCCTCGAACGTAATAATATTTTGGGACGTGTGTTTTTCACGCGAATAATGAGCGCCAATTGATATCATTGCAGTGCCTCAGTGAGGTCTTAGGGTTTGAGTCTAGGACGATGGCATGATTTTCAATACTAATTTGTCAGCTAGGTCGAATTCAGCCCTGTCTGGAGGAGAATTTTAGGAGGCGTATGCTCTGATCTGTAGTTTTCCATGTTTTTTTCCCATCAATACCAGGCGAATGCCGGAGAAGTGTCCTAACAAACGTGGTACGGGAAGCGCGCCATCTTTCCCTTTTCTTCTTTGTGAATTACTCATCTTCCTTACACACATTTACACTCACATGCAATACACTTCCACACTTGTTACCAGGAGCGGTAGCTCAGTGCATCAAATGATGTCACTGCAGCGCTTCTGACCGGGAGGTCCTAGGTTCGAGTCCTGATGGCGGCAGGATTTTCGACACTAGCTTTTCAGCTAGGTCGATTTCAGTCACTGTCTGGAGGGGAATTCTAGCGGCCGGCTGCTCTGATCGGTAGTTTTCCGTGGTTTCTCCGATCAACACTAGGCGAATACCGGAGTAGTACCCTACCAAACGGGCCACGGACCGCGCGCAATCTTTCCTTCCTCTTCCGTGTCCTTTCCTCACCCCTTACACACACACACACACTAACATGCATTACACTACCACATATTCCGGGAGACCGGTCGGTTTAGAGCTTGTCCCGGTTGGGGCGGTGCCACGCTGGTGAGAGATACCTGGCTGACGGAAAATCCCCACAAGCTGACATATTAGTTCGGCGCCTAATCTCACCATCCAGCCGGGTAAGATCACCGCCACCTCCCGCGATAAAAATGGACTACACTTACGGTACTAATGACCTTAGCAGTGCACACGCCCGAAATCAATCAATTAACGTGATTGCTGGAGCAAACCAGCATCAGGAAAATTCACATATATTTTTCCCCTGATTACACAACCGTGGGAGTGATGCTCAAACAACTTCACCGATAACGACTGCTTAGCTGCATGATGTAGATCATTGTAGGAGAAGTTAAATCCGGTCATTGGGCTGCAGCCAGTGGTTATAAAGGAGGCTCAGTTGTCAGTCAAGCGTGATGCAATGTAGACAGTGAAAGACTTTTTGCTTTTTTATACCCTAAGTAGTATAGAGCATGAAAAATTCTTCTGAAGAAAAAAAGTATTAATTTTTTCGAGACAAAAGCACCTAGTTCTATAGTGTTTGACGTTATAGTGGACTTACCCTGATTTTATACTTAGTTTATTATTTTCATGTTGCCGTAGTACACACAAATTCCGGTTTTTTGGTTTGTTGATGTGCAAGAAATTCGTAAAATCTTTGAAAGTTCAAAAAAAGTAAAAATTTACTTTTTGTTTGAAGCCTCAAGACGTTTCGTGTCCGTAAGCAATGCTGGGAGATGTAATGAATAAAACAAATATTTCGACTGGTATGCAATTCTATTCGAATTACAGCCCGAGAAAATACTTTTGCGGGTTTAAAACACTTTCGCGGATTCAACAAGTGTTATGAAATGAGGCATAAGTAACCCTTGCAAATAATCCGAGAAATTACATGCTGCTGTAGGGATCAACAGTTTTCTAATAGGTTCATCTGGCAAAAGTAATGAAAAAGCGTTACTTTCTTAGATGAATCAAAAGTGAGTGTTGTGAAGAAAAAATGGAATTTTTGGTTCTGAGTGCTTTTTTCATATTTTGATCGAAATCGAAGCACAACCCTTTGTTTTGTGCAGCTGGTTGCCGCCGCAAACCTGACATCACTGCGATCGACTGCTTTGAAATTCTCTTTTTGTGAGTTCTGTTGGAGGGAACAAAATGTATTTTCCCAATTTGTGTTTATATATGTCTCCATTTTGTCAACGTATCTGCAGGTTGAGAGTTCTTTTTCATATTTATTTCTCTTTTATATTCAGTCCTCTGCTTCTCGACTTTTCTTTGTTACTTATATCCTTTTGGGCATGTAGGAGGAAAGGGATATCGTTATATCTCCCCAATATTTCATTGCTCTTTTCTGATTACCTATCATTTATGTTTCTATACAGTCCTACAGACAAAACAGTCAGATTCATAAAATTGTATTCACATTTTATACTGGATATTTTGTCCAAATTTGTTCTTTAACAGAGTTCTAATCAATTGAATAAAGATTTCTCTGTGTAAGATAAAATTGAAGTTTAAACTCTGTGTTTAATCTCATTATAAAATATATTTGAAAACCGTAGTTGGTTCATGACTACGGAAGTCAGATCTTCTTAAAGTGTAAATGTAAAAATAAGTTGTAGGAATCTGGATATTGAAAAAGAAATTTCTTTAGGAATTCTGTTACTGTCAATCACAAACCATCTGTCAGGTATTTTTATTACAGTGGTCAGAACATTTTATCTTCGTAAGTAATACATTAGACCAATTTTAGTATTTACAGCGGCATATTTTATGGATATTAGATATTTATCTCTATATTAATATAAAGCGCGTTTTAAGAAAAATATATTTTATGAAATTACTAATAATATACTCTACGTACTAGGTCTCTTAATTAGAGTGGGTTTCTTTAAAAAATGAAACTATGAGAAAACTAATCACCTGTTCATTGTATTGCAATCACGGTCGATCTGGTTTAAAGAGTAAATTGGAAGTTGCCTACGCATATGCGGCGTATGGTAATCAGAGAAAGCGCTACCAAATTTTAACAAATAATTAATTCTTACTTCATGAATATTTATCTTACCAGTCTGGTCTTCATTATCCTCGTATGAATATCTATGCGCATAGCTTCAATATTAACAGATGATATGCTATTTATTCGGTTTTTAAACGATCGTAATGCAAGCAATTTCTCCTGTAAAATATTTTTCTTTTACTATGCACACATATGACTATTTCTCATTTTAAATTCATCATTTTCCTATTTTTTTATTACCAGAAGTTGTGCGAAAAATGTTTGAATTCTGAGTAATTAAATTACAAACGTTTAAATCGCTTTAAATAAATGCATTGGAGTTTGTGATGAGATCTTGAAGCATATATTTTATATATTTGAACCTTTTTGCACATATGGACATATTGAAAATATTTTACACTATTTGAATATTAGAGTCATTAAAGGGTCTGATATATTCTGTAATTATCCATTTTGAGATTAATGAGAGATGTAAATATAAGATGAGTAAGCCCTGAAAAGCATATAATCTTAA
Organism: Teleogryllus occipitalis; assembly: GCA_011170035.1. Taxonomy (NCBI): domain Eukaryota; kingdom Metazoa; phylum Arthropoda; class Insecta; order Orthoptera; family Gryllidae; genus Teleogryllus; species Teleogryllus occipitalis. The sequence continues at coordinate 97,456 of BLKR01003733.1, read as the reverse complement.
AAAAAAAAGTTGAAACAGGCGACATCTTTCCTTACTATCTGGAGGTCAAATGTTACATTGAACTATTATAAAAATCAGGATTGAAAATAATGCGTCTATAATATTTAAATAAATGAAACTGAAATGTATTTAATGCAGGGAGATCCCGTTTTACATCTGTACCGTTTCCATGAGCGACATTATTTCTACCTGCTGTGAGTTTTGTTCAAAACATCAGCATGTGGTGTTTTCTGGATCAGCAGAGTAATTCCATTAATTCCCGCACGTGCAAGTACGTGCCTCTAAGTTCGTGTCTTGTTTTTGTTGCATCCCACTCCATCGATCCAATGATGTGAGTGACAATATAAGTCCAGAGATGACGCCTGGATTTGAAACTGGTTCTGGGTGCTCCATACAATGACCCTCGTCGATCCACTAGAACTGTCCAACGCACAGCGGAACAGGAGCAGTTTTCAAACACTGGCAGAGCTGAACAAACAATTTCGGAATCATTTCACTCGTGTAAATTACTGTGCAGAATAATGATCAATTATTTGTTGTATCCATTAATTTTTGTATAAGACAAACGAATTTGTTGCCTCTTTAAAGGCCAATCTAGGTCCTGGCACTTTCTGTAGATTGTTCTGCATTACACGGTCACAACGTGAAGCAGTTTTAAACCGTAAAATAATGAGAGACAGAAGAGCAAAGGATATTCTTTCGATTCAGAAATATCCTTTGTCAAATGTCAACTTCAAATTGCTTACAACTCAGACAATATTCCAAAGTTGCTTTGTCATTATTAGATACGTGTGTACATTCTTAAATAATCATATTTGCTCCGAAATTTCTTCATACTGTGATCTGAATCAAGAAACATTTTAATCGACGTGTGTATTTTAATCAAGAATTGAGTTCCGTGTCACGCTAGTAATACTGCAAATCCAAGAGAATGTTTAGCACTGAAGGAGAGTAGAAACGTGAGCCTGAGCATAGCGAAATAGGATTCTGCGTAGTTTGGAAAGATTTTTGGGTGCAAAAAGAAACAAATATGGCCATTGAAGTCATAGTCTTCCGTGACCAGGGCCTTACGAGTGCTCATGAATCTGAATTAAGGTTATGGTTTTCAAATACCAATATTTATTTTGCATCACTGGTAGCTCTTTGGTAAAACAGTTTTGGAATTCATATACATCTATTTGAATGACCATTGATGAATTGGGAATTAAGTGGATGGCTGTAATTAAATGTGTTCGTTAGTTTTGAAATATTTTTAATGAACAAACTTTACTGAGGGACAACAAATGTACATGCAAATATACAATATTTAAATTGCCTTGTTGGTTGATATAACAGGAATTGTTTTAACTTAAAATAAATACAACCGTTGCTGCGTTTCCAGATGATAGCTTGTAGATTCCGTTAGCTCGGCACCACTAGGAACAACACGCCGATTATTTGGCGTGTTATTGGATCAGCTTATTCTCCACATGCGTAACACTTCTTAGTTTTACTTTTACACAGTTGAATACTAAGTTTTACCATTACACAATTGTATAATTACTCGATCGACAAATTATTAATAGAAGTTGGAGTAGAAAGATCTGATAAATTAACGTTTTCAGGATTGTACTGTGGGTGAGCGCTTGGGCTCGTGTTTTCGCTCGACCGCCAACGGACACACACTGGCAATTAACGGCTCCCAGTCGCTCGGCCGCCCGGCGTGTGCTATAGACGTTCCTTGATGAACGAAAGCTTTTTGTAACAAGTGCTCTTTGCTGTCCGGGTGATGCCAACATTGCCACAATCTTACCGGGAGAGGTGGCTCAGGGCATCAACTGAGTTGACTCAGTGGTTGACGTGCCCGGAATCACTAACAACTAACCAACCAACCATCGACCATCTTGTCGAGATCTTTCTCAGGGATGGTCCGCATCGAAGTGGTCGACTCTCGAGTTTTTATACTGGTGGAGCCAATTGTGATTGGTTGAAACGGCCGTACACTAAAGAGTATAGGGCTGGTGCTACCAATTACACTCGGCCCCACCTGTACGTAAACCGGAGAGCCTACCACCGATGCGGACCATCCCTGAGGAAGATCTCGAAAAGATGGTCGAAACGTCGGTACCATAGCCTTCGACGCGGCGTCACCCGGTCAGCTGAGAGCACACGCAGTAAGATCAGTCCAGTAGTCTACTTTTGGAGAAGCACCACGTGCGACCAAAAGCAGAGAGCACACGCAGTAAGATCAGTCCAGTAGTCTACTTTTGGAGAAGCACCACGTGCGACCAAAAGCAGAGAGCACACGCAGTAAGATCAGTCCAGTCGTCTAGTTATGGAGAAGTTCCACGTGCGACCAGTAAGCCAACATCCACATGTCTCAAAGGAACTTTTATAAAGTTGTGGCTTTATTACTGATATACATTTTTCGCTATAACGATTTGAATCCTTGCACTGTTATTCTACAGTAAAAGTATATTTTTGCATATTCGGCATAAAAATCTTCTTATCATTTATTACTAAACAAATGAAACTGAGGTTACTTATACAATTTTTTTGCTCTACTTTATGAAACTAAAAGCGATTTTATCTTTATTATCACATATTGGACATATTGCAGCAAAATCGCCGAAATAAATTATAGCTTAAAAGAACAGATTTTAACATTGGATAGCTTCCTCTTAGATATCATAAGAATGTGATAAAGTCTTGGAAATGTAGTCCTAAATAAAATAATGTGCTTATGAAACTCGGAGCAAGAATATGTTATTTTCTTATATTACGAATCACTATTAAGCACTCACGAACTTAAAATTGCCTTCCGGTAGTGTCAGATCAGGAATGCTTTACACATGATTACGTGTCTGATATAATCAGTAGATATATAGTCTCACTATTTCGTTTCTTGTTTGTATCGTTTATTTCTTGAACTAAAAACATTCATTTCATGTGAACCTCTTTAACGTTAATGAGGATCCTAATAAGAGTTTTAATTACTCTCTCACGGTCTAGCAATTTTTTCCGGGCCGATAAACCACCTCCTGTCACTGGCTCCCTCGCCTCAGCTTCCCCCTTTTATCCACCTTCACATTGGACATGTGCGCTTGTGACATTCCAACTTGTCTCCCGACGGCTGGGTTTCCCGCGGTGACACTGATGGTGATGAACCAATCCACAACAAGAATAACTCTGCGTGCGCGCGACGAAACGTATTTCGTAATTGGCTGGGAAGTAGGCGCGCGGCGTCACCTCCAATTGTTTTCATCAAGTGTCACGTGACAAGTTAATACGACGGCACGTCGCCGTGCAAGCCGCTTGCCGGGCCACGTGTCACTCCGCCGGCGGCGGCCTCGTCCAACATGAGCCACAGCCCGCTGGACGCCGTTGTAATCCGCGCACGTGAACTGGCATGATATGCGACGCCGGGATATACACGCCCCATGGAGCTTGTTTCTGAGGCCTAGCGTCAGTCAGTGACTGCCTACAAAGGGAGAGACGCTATCTGCTGGGATAGGGCTACAAAGGGATAGGATACAAAGGGAGCTGCTATCCATTTCAAAAGGAGGGCTATTTTTTGATAAATTAATATTAAGTTACTTATTTATATTATAAAAAAGTATTGTTGCTGTATTACTTGTTCACTTTTCATCTGCAGACCGAGCGCTGCAATCTGTTTACGTGAGGTCACTGCCAACTGAAAGAGAATCGCACGTCTACAATAGATAATAATTGATTAGATGTGATATAGAAGGCGGTGAGTGGGATACTGGCCCGCTCATTGTAGGGTACGGCAAAGTAGAAGAGGGCAAGAATATAAGTATTGTGTAATAGATATGTGCAAAGGAGAAATATTATTTTCAGAACAGCGTGTATTGTCGATGCACTGCAGCTGTGTCCAAATATCTTTCTAATGGTATTAATAACCCACTTTATATTTTCCTAGCGGCAATAGTTCACTTCATTATTTATAATTAATTCACTGCCACTTGCACTTTCACGTAAACTTTCACATGCACTTTCACATACCGAAGTGGGTTTGATTTTTCCATTTACTTCACAGAAACGACAGAAACAAAAAAACACTCTTTCCTCGTGTTGTCTCAGCTGGCATCATCATTGGTCAGACGCTGTTAGGCATCGGCACTTATCGTGCATTCTCGGATGTGTGTTCAGACCTTCCCTTTCAAAACAGTAGTTCCTAATTCTGCCGCCTGCAAATGTATAATCAATAGTTACAACTGTACAATGTAATAGTTACAACTGATCAATACATTAGGTGTAGCATAAACGAGGGCACAAAAGCAGAGGACAGGTAGCATGGATTTAAGGCAGTTTTCGTTCATGTACACCATTTAAAAGAATTGTAGACTTCATCGACTCCCTTACGTTATTCTATATACCATATAATACGTAATCATGACTCATAATTGCCCATAAATGTTTTAAAGAGAACTATTTTGTACACCAATATTTAGGTATTTTCTTCCGTGATAGAATATCGTTGTCAATATATTGTTATAATTAAGTTTCCTATACATCCGAAGCAGTTTCGTGGTAAGGTTTTCAGATGCGTCGGTGTAAAATTGAAATGTTTCCTATCTGCAATAAATGTGAAATCAAGAGTTTTAAATCTAATTGATACAAATATAAGGAGATAGTGGAGAAAATAAGCATGGGTTAATTTTGTTTTTTCTTTGCGAGACGCGAGGATCATTATTATTATTATTATTATTATTATTATTATTATTATTATTATTATTATTATTATTATTATTATTATTATTATTATTAGCCCATAATATCCCGTAAAGGGCAAAGGCCTCCTGCTTTAGCAGGGTTACAGTAGGTTGATATTCAATTTCACTAAAGTTCACTCAATTTCACTAAAATCGATTAATAGCACTGTGGATCATCATCTTCTTTTTGCTGTTTATATCCCAGTTGCCTCCATGTTGTCCTCCCTTGGGTCAGTCTCGTCTAGGGGAGACCAGCTGCTTTACATAGCTCGTCTGTTCATCTTCTCCTCTGTCTCCCTTGGTTTCTCCACGCATACCGAGGGTCCCAGGTTGTTGTAGTGTATGCCCATCGTTGCTGGTCTTGCCCTATATTATGTCCTCCCCAATGCCATTTGCGTATTTTGGCTTGCCGTACTGAATCTTTAATTTTAGTCTTTTTTCTAATTTCTGTAGATGGTATTTTGTCTAGGAGCGAGGATCCTTATTAAGGGCCCCTAATTTCTAGAGACCGGTGCGAGGCACTAGTTGTATGGGCCTATGGTCCGAGGGATAAACGCCCGTGGTCCGAGTCCCGTAAATATGCGCCCGTGGTCCGAGGGATAAACGACGGATATGAAAGAAGGGGGGTGATTTGAAATTTATTATTAAAAGTAAAGATCGGATTTTCATGCAGTAAAACTTCCTAAGTTATAATTAAATTTGTACATATTGTTTAAACAAACCATTTTTGACATTTTAAATATTATTCGCACCCAAAATTAAATTAGCATAAAACACAAAAATGTAAATACAAAAAATTGAAAAATGAAAATATACCTTCAGAAATAAAAAAAATATTAAAGTTACAGAAGAAAAGTTAATTGTTTTCATTATAATTTTCAATTATGTATATTTCCAAATTATTTTCTGATAAATTATTATATCTTCTATTAACTAATATGTGTTTCAGCGGGAAACTTCATTTTACATTTAATTTATACTTGTCGGTGCGCCCAGTCTTACTCTGACGTACGTGACCGCTGCTAAAAGCAATCCAAAACTGCATTCATTCTCTCTTGAACCTCCCTGGGCAACGTCTGTTCTGAGGAATTCGATGAATTTAAAACGCAGTGCAGCTTGTCACGAAGCTTCGCGACCGGACGTAAGGTCAAATGAGACTCGCACATGCTGTCTCGTATTGGTAAGTTCAGCAAAGACTGACAAAACGCATGTATGATCCGATTGGGAAGGTAAGCCCCGAACATAGCGTTTTGCCCTGTGGGCGGAGTCAAGGGCCGCGGACCTATCCCTTCTGCAATAACTTAGAAATGTTAATTACAAAATAGGCATCATGAAAGGTATAGACGCTCAGTTCATAGGACAACAAAAGTCAAGAGCTTAGAGCTTGAATCGGCAGAAGCGGTGACCCGCTGTTGGGAGATACCTGGTCGGTGAAAACTCCGTTAACCGACGGTAAGTCGGCGCCGGATCTCGCCATCCAGCGGAGGAAGATCATTGCCATCTCCCGATTAAAAAAAAACATGCACTATACCTACGGGAATAATCTCCTTAGTGGACGTGCCCCTAATCACTAACAACCAACTAACCAACGAAATTCTGTAGGGTTGGCATTACAGCGCTCACTGGGCTATTACGGTTGGCAACTATTTGAGGCTGAGAGAGGTAAGGTTTAATTTAATTAAAATTCCAGCAGAAGTATTTAAGGAGCATCACATTTTGAGAGGCATTTTGAGAAGTTCAGACGACTTGGCAAGTGAATAATGACTTGAGTTTAGTACCTTTTAATTAATAATTAATATAATGGAATAATTATTTTTAAGAAATTAAATGTAACCGTAAACTTGCGATGTTCCGTGTTTTCTTCGTTATTCCGTAATTTTTTCAAAATAAACTTCTGCTTTCAGCCTGAAAAAGTAGCAATCTCTACGAGTGGAGTTGGCGTTAGTAGGTTCACCTTTCAAGTTTCTGATATATTTTGACATAGAACACACCCGAGTCCGAATCGCTAAGACTCAAAAGTTATTGACAAAATGTACTTTACTTATACTTGTTCTCTGATTTCGAGCATACGTTTGTCTGAAACACCTTGTAAATGATGTGTTTCATATCTCACTTACACTTTTACATTTCCTCTCTTTCACTCCCTTTTCTCCTCTTTTCTCTATCTGTTCTCTCCTTTCCTATGTTTCTTCTCTTTTGCTGTTTCCTCCCGCATTCGTCTCCCGTTTTACCCCCCCCCCCGCGCTTTCATTTTTTTTTATTTTATTTTTTTTTATTGTTTTCCTTGATGATTTACATAGCTCAGTTACATTAACTCTACATATGTTTGTTGACTTACTAACTAAACTAAAATTAATCTTACAACTAGCATTGCGGTCGAGGAAATCTAATGGTCACCTCTAATCAGAGTCCATTTCGGAAAATTGTTGTTGGAATATATGGAAAGGGTACTTATTTTTTATTCTTGTGGAATGGGTGGGGTTTCTGGCTAGGTTGAATCCGGTTAAATTTGGTATCTGCATTAGGTTGGAATAGAATTGGGTGGATAGGTATAGAATGTGCTGGGTTATGGGTTGGAGATTGAATTCTTTATGGAGCTGTGCATTAGATATGAACCATGGTGCGTTGGTAATTGTCCTTAAGAACTGATTTTGTATAATTTGGATTTTGTTAAGATTGGTTCTAGCTGCATTTAGCCATATTGGGCATGCATACAGTAGGAGGGGTCTGATTATTGTTTTATATATTACGAGTGCGGTGTCATATGGTAGATGGCTGTTTCTATTGATTAGTGGTTTTAATTGTAATAGTTTGTTTTTTGCCTGTATTACTTTATTGTCAATGTGATGTTTCCAGTTTAGTTTTGTATCAATGTTGAGACCTAAGTATTTTATTGGCTTGTTTGATGGGTACTGCCGCGCTTTCATATTCAGCTCTTTTCCATCCTCTCTCTTCTTCCCCATTTCTCTCACTCCATTCTCTTATCGCTTTCCCTTTTAAACGTCTCTCCCCCTCCCTCTTATCTCCATATTCTGTTCTTTCGACTTCTGTCGCAAACTATTCATTATGGTCTTTCTCACTCTTTTCTTATTTTCGCGATATTTTTATTTTAAATGTGGATTTCACAAACAAATTAAAAGTAATAATGTGTGTTTTGTTTGTGTTAGTATTTTCTACTAGTTAACATTTGTGAAAATGTACGGCAATCAAACCAGAACAGCGTGCGTTCATTTCCATTTTCATCGCGTATGTTTGACATGTTATCGTTTAATTTTTCATTTACACATGTAAATACATTTTATACTAATATTAATAGTATAAATATTGTATACACTGAATTGACATGATAAAGTATTCGATTTTCCTATATTCATTGTTCTTGTTTTTTTATATTCCTGTCTCTTTTTTATGAGTTGCATGAATATGGATAACCATTATAATGATTTGTATCTAATGTAATCCGTTTCAAAACAATCGAAGAGATATAATGGACGAGTTCGTTTCATAATAGTCGAAGAGTCTGATATGAATGTACGAGTAGCTGCACTATCTCTGGTCGTTTTCTTGAGCTATGTGGGGAATGTAGATATTGAAATATTTTTTTCTTACGTTTTCGTGGCAGAAAGTCGATTCCGTAAAGAATAAGGAATAATCGTGAAAATCTGTAGATGATTTGCCTTTGCAAATAGTTTTTATTGCATGGAAGCGAATACTTTCTTACCAATTCGTTTCAAAAACGCTCGTTGCCAACTGCATTCATAATGCAGCTTAATGGATATGAGTAAGGGCAGATATATCTGAGCTTAAGAAACAGAACACAAATAGAACTTCTCCTCAGAGTACGTCACACACGGGTTTTAATATTTTTTGTTCTTAATTAAACAAATAGATAACAATTGTTACAGTATCTGGTAGTTTACATTTTTAGATACATAGAAAATGGTTCTACGTTTCTAATTATCAAAATTTTATATTAGTACATAATGATTTAAATCTGTATTATCAAACGTGTATAAATGATTCATAAGTTCTCTACATTCGATGATACATATCTCGTATATCTCTCTCACATATACCAATCTCGAATTAAGTTCTTTTACCATATTTTATCCATACTGTGAAAAATCGACAGCGTTATTTGAAAATGACGTAAGTCTATGAAAAACAATTTTTACGGATGTAAATTCAATTATTACAAAAGTCAGAATAGTCTCCCTTGTGAATGAGCCATGTTTCTCCCTGTACAGTATTTCCGTAACTGCCAAATGTGTGGATGTGATGCGTTGTTCCGTCACTCTCGGCTAGACCATTTTCCGTGCACCAAGCGAGACGTATGAGGTGTCATTCGACGCGTCTCGGTCTCCTCATAGGGGACTGATAATTTGTTTTCGGATCCCACCAGAAAATTCTAAGAAATTTCTAAAAATGGGTTTTTGCGTGTTTTGGTGCTGCTATCTTAATGAGTAAGCCGGGAAGTAAACCGTCACTTAAATAGATCTATGTAGATGGCGTTGATTAAACTTCAGTACCGAAAGGTACTTCTGGCCTTCTGGTACTTACGGTCTGACATACCGCATCGAAAAGTTGACATTGCAACAATCACTGATTGTTGTGTGTACACGTCCAGCGGTTCAGTACTTTCCTTGTTAGTGTGACTCTATCCTCCAACAAAGTAAGAGCTTCAGGTAAGGTTTCTTTGAGAGTTATGTAATTGTATGTGTGATGCGGTATGAGATACCGCTTGTACCAATTGCGTAAGTATTTTTTCCCGACTAGTGACATCAAACTACGAGACGTGCAATTTTAGAGAGAATATTTCTTCTGTAACATTATACGTGACCTGGTAGAAGTATATAGGCAACCTGTATAGAAGACCTGGCCTTCTTCAATTAGACCTGATGATGAGGGCTTTGAACAATTCGTAGAAGATGTGTTGGAAGAACTTGATGACAGAGGAGATGATTCCGAATATTTAGAAGAAACTGATCATGATTCCAAAACTGAACAGGCACATGGGAATGAATACGCATATGATTCAAGTATTACCAGCAATAAAGGCATTTATAATGAAAAAAAATAATGCTTCATGTGGTGTGCTTGATAATGGTGGCTTGATAATTTGGTGCTTCCGGACGTGTAAAAAAGAAAAGAAAAGAAAAACAATTATGATATTTGTTTCGTAAGTGTAGTGGATGCCCTGGATCCCTCGATAGGAGTAACTTGGTAAGAGGCACACGGTAACATCAATATGAGGCTCTGAGGCACCTCAGCTGGTCGTCCCTTCATATCGTCTCACCCATCCCGTGATATTCCATTTTACTCGTTCTCTTTCCGTCCCATTGACTCTCGCTTTTGACGAGACGTACCCCAACGTGTGTGTTGTGCCCCTTGTCGAAAATCTTGCCAACACCGGGACTCGTAATCGAAGTTTTGCGTCATCATATGCCTTCATAAAACAAATGTTAATTTTTAGACTAGCATATAAGTTCAATGTTGACAAATAATACGTCGAATTATAGGAATTGAGAGTGAGCGGTATCGCAGCCCGCCCATACTAATTAAAGGTGATGAAAAGCGTTACCAATTAAAGGTTAATTTGAACAAATTAACTCGCGGCATATTTCGTTTTAATTTGCCCCAGGACTATTGCCATGTTTTTAAAAATAAATTTGCAAAGACCTACGAACAGTATTGCCTTGGAACTTATTAAATTTGAAATAACACTACTGCCTTAGCGATCTCGGCCACCGGTCCGCCTGTGAGTAATGTTAAAAAATGAATGAACATTCTTACATTCGATTTCTCACTTTTAAGATGCTAAGTGTACAAATACCGATTTTCAAATGAATGTGACCCACAACTAATTCTTATTAAACTTAACTAATACTTTATTCTCATAAACAGACATTATAGTCGCCTTTTAATGTTTTTATGGATTTGCTTACAAAACGATTAATAGAGCAATAGTAGAATTGGAAGTGAACACGAATTAGGCAGTTTATGTAGTTTTAATCTCTTCAAAAATTAGGGGGGAAATATGGATGAGTTAAACAAATCCAGGAAAGAATCAAATTGTGTAGAAGATTTTGCGACAGAACGTACGGAACTAATTGAGAATGTTTTTGTTTTAAATTTGTTTATTTATGGTCGCTTTATAAAAGCTCAGGTCATCAGCGACCTGATTGTGTTTATATCAGTACATTACATTTCAAGGTTACAAATAGTTGAATCATTACACCATAAACATTATATCGATACATCATTACAAAACTTGCAACATTATTATATTACATTCAACAATTTACTTATTTCTTGTAGTTTCAATTTTTTTTACAACCTTCTTCTGATTTGAATAGTGAATATAAGCTGCCTTCTATATTTAATGATTTCCTTAAATTAACAAATCCTTGGCAGTCAAGAATAAAATGACGAATAGACGCGGTAGCGCCACATTTAGGACAGGGTTCAGGGTTGGATTTTTTGAACAGATGACAGTAATTTAGGTTAAAGTGACCGATCCTTAATCTTGTAATAACGACTTATTCTCTTCAATTGAGAATGTTCTTATATTAGAATTAGAGAATAACCCAGAAGAACAGTTAACAGGTGATCTTTGTGCATTATTGTGTATTTTATCAAAAATCGTAAAAAATGTAACTGTACTAAACTATAACTATTCGCATCATCAATATTTTAAGTATCTTTTACGGCGATTATAAATTGAAATTGCAATATTACCAGTTCATATCCCAAATGGATGTAACATATAAGACCATTGTATTTGGGGAATTTTTGACGGTGAGTATAACATTATCAGCTTCTATGACTCATTAGTAAGTCCAACTTCCGATTCTGTAAGCTACACATGAAAGAAATGAAGTATGAAAGACATTTTCAACACATGAAAATACTTTTAAAACAGTTTACAGCGTCGGCGACTCCACATTTAACCAATTATGTAGGTTATTAATTTAGAGCGCTTACATAAATTCAAAGAAAACTTGGTACCATCCAGCCTTGTAAGAGGTGCTTATGATTTTGTTACATTCACAGGAACTCGAAAAACAGAAACAATGATAAAGTTTCAATTTTGACTAAAAATTCAAATATTTGATTGTGTTACTTCGCTCTTCTCATATTGCATATAACGATTGAATTTCCGACTCGGCGCGTCGCTACTCTCCGCCCAGCTCCACCGGAAGCTGTGGCTCAGTGCATCAACTGATGTCACTGCAGTGCCTCAGACCGGGATGTGCTCGGTTCGAGTCCCGACGGCGGCACGATTTTCGACGTAACCTTTTCAGCTAGGTCCAATTCCGTCGCTGTCTGGAGAAGAATTCTAGCGACCGGCTGTTCTGATCGGTAGTTTTTCGTGGTTTCTCCGATCAACACCAGGCGAGTGCCGGAGCAGAGTGCCGCGATCTTTCCTTCCTCTTCTTGTCCTATCCTCTCCCTTATCACACACATACACACACTTACACTCACCTGCAGTTCACTGCCACATTTCCGGGAGAACGGTCTGGGAGTTAGAACTCATCCCGGCTTGGGTAGTGGCCAACTGGTGGGAGATACTTGGTTATGAGAACCCCGCTATCGGTGGTAGGTCGGCTCCGGATCTCGCCATCTAGTGGGGGAAGATCACCGCCACCTCCCGATGAAAAACATCTACAACACTTACGAGAGTAATGACCTCAGTAGTTGACGCCCCCGGAATCACTAACAATCAATTTGCCCAGCTCCCGTCATGCGATAGGAATACTCCAAGGTTGAGGCTCCGCACTATTAAATATTTTTCATTCGCGAGTGACATGGAGCAGCAATTTTTTAAAATAGTTTTGAAATTGTTATTGCATTGTATAACATTTTATTCTATGTTATGTTATAGGAGTACTCGTGAAGACAGATTGTTAAAATATTTAATTTATATCAGGGTAATATGAGAGTGTTTTATTAGTTGTTCTTGAGTTGCGCAGTGCTATTTTCTGGTTTTGTTCAGGAGCATTTTGTTACTGCAAGCCACTGGCAATAATGGCAATCGGAATGTTTTCAAATTGTTACAATTTATTTAATTGATAGTAGACGTACGAGTTTTCTAGTTTCATTTTATAAACTTTCTGGAACGTACATGTTTCCAGAATGAACATGTTTGCTAAATTTCTCTGTGGAAGCACAGAAGCACTGGTTTACAAACTTTTGAATTCAGATTTCTCGAATGTGTTCTCTGGAACTCGTTATATTATACAAAATCATGAGTGTCTTCAATCTCCCAGGAACACCATGTCCTAAACTGAGTTATAAACTAAACAATACAGGGCTTACAGTGGATTGGCTAGTACACACGGCTTCCATTTTTGGGACCTGGGTTCGACCCGCAGCCAATCCATGCCTAATTTGTGGTGATGGACAAAGCAAATGCTGCAAAAGTGTTATTGGGATTTCCTCATCTTCATGTCCCCGAAACCACCATTGCTTCAAATTATTGTCACCATCATTGCTAGCTTTTACTAATTATATTTTAATTCATGCGCCTATGACCTGAATGATTCAATAGTTTCTAAATAATCGCTACGAAAAAAACATCTGACAACAATCCAATACGCAGGTTATGCTGAATATATTATTTCTGGTCCCGTTTTTTAAATTACTGCCATCAGTTTACTTTGTAATTTGAGCTTTATGCTAAGTTTCACCATAGATTACCCGAGACTGTATTTTAGATCATCGTCTCAATACCTCAAAAGCCAATCAGGGGCATCCCTGCAGAATCCAGTCCAGCCCAACCACGAAACCTTTATCCGCCTCCACCTCGACTGTAAGGACGCAAGCAACACGGCTGGTTCCTTTACTTTGCTCCAAGTCCCCTCCCTCTCCTTCAACATCTCGCCTCTCGGCTCAGCCAGCTCAAGTCCGCCCCGCCCCGCCCCGCCCCTCCCCGCACCTCCCCACCCATCCACCCCCTTCCAGCTCGACGCTGACTCTCTTGATGGAGGAGAATAATGGAAGAATTTCAACCTCCGCCGTCGGCGGGCGTGAGAAGAAATGCCATTTCGGCTTTCATGGAACATTGGGCACATTTTTCTTGTCGCGATAAAACGCCCTGAGTTGATTCATCATGGCTTTCTGATCCGTGAGAAAATATAGTAAAGGGCGCTTTATGGGCGGTGTGGGGAGGCCGCAGAAGAGTCACTGGCAGAAGCCGGCGGAGCAATAGGCCGCCTTTGGTCGGGAGGAGGAATTGTTTCTTCGAATGAAACGTCGGCACCTGACGTGAAGCCTGAGTATCAGCTGTGCTCTTACGTCTTGGAGGCAGAGCGAATCAAAGGGATGCTTCCGTAGAATTCGGTACCAGTAAATTTATTGTACGAGAGGAAAATTCTAGTAGAGTAGGATTTAGACCGCACAAGTAAATTTTTGAAGGTATATTTTAATGAACGGTCGTTAATCTGTATATTATATGATAAAAATTGAAAAACGTTTAGAAGTATCTAAATAGCTAATGATTACATTCATTAATATTAAACTACTGTTTCACCACCTTGAGAGCAAATGTATTGAATATAAGTATATAATAAGTAACTACCGTCGTAAATTACGTATTATTTCAAGTAGCTTCCAGAACGCATTCTTTTGCACAAACTAATTACTAAACTCGATGACTATGGCAGAAATATTTTGTAAATCCATATGGATAGGTAAAGAAAAGAAATCTTCCACAATAAAAATGTATTTATAAGCATCTATTTACCACATGTGTGTTTCGATTTCGACGTGATGAGGCAAAGTCTTCGAAAAAAGGAGAAGTAAGTTTTATATTTTATGTAAATACATTTTTATTCTGGAAGATTACTTCTTTTTATCTATCCATTCCAATTACTATTAAACCTTTCTATACATATCGCAATTAGTATACAGCATGGTTAATCAGTGGGCAACCCGGCACATATTTTCAAATACGAATGATAACACTAATCTCAAAATTATGAAACTTACAAATTCATGTAGTCGCTTGGTGACTCTTAAGAACAAATCAAGAGAGCACTCCTTTTAACCTAAATTTATACTAAACCCCTTGAAGTTTGTGTAAGGAGTGATTTGTTCACAATATCGTATAGGAATTAGCAGTCTCAAAACATTTAAATACAAACTTACGTTTACGTAGCAACGGGACTTAAAACTCTATGTAGAAGTTGTACTAACACGTGTAAGTTCACTTCATGGCACACATGCCGTAAATTAACACAGTTGGCCAACGTTTTGTTTTTACCCTATTGTTAATACTTCCAGTTCGCAGAGTCAATTTCTTTCATTGTATTCTGTAACTACAAGTGACTGTTACTTAAAGTAAGATGGATTTGTAATTGTACGTCTACATGACTCGGCAGTCATTCACGCTTAATAGAAGCTTTAGCCACCAGGTGTTATTAACTCCATATTTAGGGGCTACGGTTACGAGATTCAACTCAATCAGGGTATACATGTAAAGTACGAGTATTCCTCCTCCTCAGGCACACTTCACGTCTAACTATAGGCAGAATGAAGTACTTATGGAAACTAAGGAAGATGCTATAACTGAATCGTTTGCATTTCGATGAATAGGTTGTGATTATATATATATATATATATATATATATATATATATATATATATATATATATATATATATTTGAGTGTATTCCATTATATGATTCAATGAATCTATTTATGTTCCATATTCCATGACACCTACTATAATATTTTCTTGGCAATTAACAAAATTCGTTCCGCAACTACGATTTAAATCTGTATGATTATTATTTTTACCGATATTTCATTATTATCGTTACTTTACTTCCACCGATGGTTTAGTCTGTTCAAACATAAACTCTGGATCCCGAGACAGGGAGAGGTGTCACAGTGCATCAACTGATGTTACTGCAGCGCCTCTGACCGGGAGGCCCTGGTTCGAGTCCCAACGGCGGCAGGATTTTCGATACTAGTTTTTCAGCTAGGTCGAATTCAGCCGCAGTTTGGAGGAATATTCTAGCGGCCGGCTGCTCTGATCGGTAGTTTTCCGTGGTTTCTCCGATCAACACCAGGCGAATGCCGGAGAAGCACCCTACCAAACCGGCCACGGACCGCGCACGATCTGTCCTTCCTATTTCTTGTCCTATCCTCTCCCCTTACACACACACTTACACTAACATGCACTACACTACCACATATTCCGGGAGACCGGTTGAGAGCTTAGAGCTTGTCCCGGCTGGGGCGGTGCCCCCCTGGTGGGAGAGTCCTGGTTAGGGGGAAACCCCACTAGCCGACGGTAGGTCAGCGCCGGATCTCACCATCCAGCGAGGGAAGATCACCGCCATCTCCCGAGCAAAAAAAAAACAAACAAACATGCCCTACACTAACGCGCCCGGAAACACGAAAAAATTAATCAATCAATCAACTGACAATCAATCAATTCTTGCCGGGAACGAGTGCGTTTTGCGTCCCCTGCAACCGGCGCCCGCCCCGGCGGCCGCTGCGTTCGGCCCAAGAGGAGCCGCGAGGTGCGCGGAGGGAGAGCGAGGCCACGCGGAGCGGCGATGTGGGCGCGCTCTGGCCCCAGCGGCGACGTTGACAAATGAAAGGAGGAAGTATTGTCTCCGAGAAGGCGCTTCAGTCTTACAAGTCACGCCGCGGCCGCCAACGGGCGGTTTCCGGCGAATTCGTCGGGTGATCGCACTCTGCCGAGACTAGACTGACTGCACGGATGGGATGTAAGGGCACGTTGAGTAATGTTGCGTAATATAACGTGGTGAAACATATGTATTGTAGAATAAAGTACAAAGATGGCACCGTAAAGGCATATAATTAAACAAAATGATGCGTCACTAAGATGACGCATAATTACATAATGGAAAGGAAATTTAATGTATTAATGACCTATATCTTAACTCAGAAACCCAGTGGTAGTCTCTTCAAAGAGGTTGTTCTTCTTTATTACCTGTTCTTCTTTATTATATTTCTTTATATTAGGTATTCAATATACATGACCTTTACACGGGAGCATTTACAATTAAAATATAATTTACCTACTTTGCTCAGAGAAATATTTCTAAGTACGATGACAATAACACCTAATTTGATATTTTGTATATTTAATAATAATTTAATTATTTAATACCTTTAAATGAGCCCAAATTGTTACAGGAATGTCCTAGGTTTGAGTCTAGACGGTGGCAGAATTTTTTCTAGGTTTTCAGCTAGACCGAATTCAGTCGATGTCTGGAGGTGAATTCTAACGGCCGGCTGCTGTGATCGGTGTTTTTCCGTGTTTTCTTTGATTAACACCAGGAGAATGCCGGAGCAGTACCCTAACAAACGGACCACGGACCGCGCGCGATCTTTTCTTCCTCTTCCGTGTCCTCTCCTCACCCCTTACCCACACACTTGTAGTAACATGCATTACAGTACCCCACATGTCGGGAGACCGGTCGAAACTTGTTCCAACTGGGGTGGTGCCTTGCTGGTGGGAGATACCTGGTTGAGGAAAAAACCAGCTACTCGACGGTTGGTTGGTGCCGTATCGCGCCATCCAGTGGGGAATATCAGTGTCACTTCCCGATGAAAAGCACGCACTACACTTACGGGACTGATGATCTCAGTAGTTGACGCGCCCGGTATCACAAACAATCGATACAGCAATGAAACCCTAATCGTTGTGTGTTATTTCCAAAGAATGCAGGAGTTTGTGTCACGCAATAATTCCAGAAATCCACACAGTTTACTAAAGAATAAACAAAATGAATATAATGCAGACGAACCATGTGATCAGAAAACTAACGAATTTGTCTGCTTGCTCTTGGATATTCGTCCGGTATTGAGGTGTCGGTGTACAGAAGCCGCTCTTTGTGTATTCTCTGGAAGTGTCGACAGCACTTACCCGGTGCCTACAACCTTTACAGGCAGTTGGTGCTGGCAAGGCACGGAAGTACAGGTGTCGGCCGGTTGATAGCCACCAGTCCGCAGGGGGCCTTCCTTTGCAAGCGAGAGGAATTTCGGTCGTGGCCAGGTAGCGGTCCCGGCAGCATGTGTCAGCACACGAAAGCATGGCAGACCTAGAGGCTGTACTTCCTGTGACTGTGCTGCCGGCCTCTGACTTTATATTTTCGGAGAAGAAGCGCTGTGACATAGGCTGCCTTGCTGAGGGAAAGCGGAACGTGACACTAGCGTTCTCCCTACAGGTGGGAAGAACACATTTTCTATTCGAAAACGAATATCAGATTGAATGGTTTGCAGTAGGTCACATTGCCAAGGGGTACATTTCATAGTTCATTCCCTATATTCAAAAATAGATTTGTATATTTCAAGTCAATCCGTAGAAAAAAACAAACGCTAACATTTTGTAAACAAAATATCGTGAAGAAGTGGTTGACATACTTGGCACAATTCTGGATGTCTACACAAAATATTAGCGGGCATATAGCATACACGTAGGACTATATTTACTCCCATCATTTTAATGAACAACATCTTACGCAAAGACGAATTTAAATGAACGCGTTTCTATCTATTCGCAATTAGCAAACTAGCCGTCACTTCGACAACCTATTAAGGAAAATTACTAGAGCATTCAAAATTCGTAGTCCCGTGACAAACGAATAAACTAGAATAAAACCTTAATACATAAAACTCGATTAATATGTGTATGTTGTTGTAGCACAGTTGGGTATGCGTGGATCAATTTCAACTATATTGTGCAGAAAAACGTTTGAAAGGCCGAAAGAAGTCGTACGGTGTTTCCTGATTCAAAATGTTACCCTGCAACTTCTTCCCTCGCAAAATTTGGTTCATGTACCCGCAATGCATTTTATATTAAGAGATCTCAGAAGGCAAAGACAAGAAGGCTCAGGGCGAGGGTGGTGTCGGAGATATGGAGAGTAAGGTGTGGAGAGGGCGAGCACAGAGCGGAGAGAGCGGAAGGGAGGGGTGGAAACCAGAGAGTCGGAGGGAAGCGAAGAACTGAAGCGGAGAGCCTAAGCTAAGACCCAGTGCGAGAGCGAGTGCGGGGACGGGGAATGGGAGCGGGTGCAAACACGGGGGAGAACAGTGGAAACAAAGAGTCGATGCGGGGAATGGGGGGGGGGAAGAGGAAGAGGCAGCGGTGTCGAAGAGCGCGAGAGAAAAACGGAGTGGAGAAAAAGTGTGAGGTTGAGACCGGAGAGTCGGAGGAGGAAGTGAAGCGGGGAGCGGCAGCTGGGGTGAAGTGCGGGAGCGAATTTGGAGTGGCAGTGAATGCGGGACCGGGTATTGGGAGAGGGAGTGGGAACGAAAAGAGGGAGAACATTGGAAGCGGTAGATTGGAAGCGAAGATTCGATGCGGGGAGGGGAAGACTGGTGTCGGAGAGCGCGATTGCAGGCGGTGACCGTGAGCGGCTGTTGGGTTCCTGAGCTGGGAAGACGAGTGGTGACTGGAGACGTTTCGACTGAAATTTTAAGCGAGGCAAGCGGGAGCAGGAAAGCGAGGCCTAGAGCAGACCTGGAGATTGAGAGCGGGAAGGGAGAGGCTGTGGTACCAAAGAGAGCGGGAGGGGGCGGAGGCTTTGACCGGAGGCGGTGTTTGGAGGCGGTGTTCGGAGGCGGTGTTCGGAGGCGGTGTTCGGAGGCGGTGTTCGGAGGCGGTGTTCGGAGGTAATGACCGGAGGCGGTGTCCGGAGGCGGTGTCCGGAGGCGGTGTCCGGAGGCGGTGTCCGGAGGCGGTGTCCGGAGGCGGTGACCGGAGGCGGTGACCGGAGGCGGTGACCGGAGGCGGTGACCGGAGGCGGTGACCGGAGGCGGCGATCGGAGGCGGCGACCGGAGGCGGCGACCGGAGGCGGCGACCGGAGGCGGTGACCGGAGGCGGTGACCGGAGGCGGTGACCGCAGGCGGTGACCGCAGGCGGTGACCGCAGGCGGTGACCGGAGGCGGTGACCGGAGGCGGTAACTGGAGGCGGTGACCGGAGGCGGTGACCGGAGGCGGTGACCGGAGGCTTTAAGCGGAGGTGGTGAGCGGCTGTTGGGAACTTGAACTGGGCAGTTGAACTTCAGCTGGCCAGTAACGCTTCGGCTGGAGCTTAAGCGAGGCGTGCGGGAGCGGGGATTGGTATGACAGCGGAAGTGGGACCGAGGAGCGGATACGGGGATTGGAAACGGGAAGGGAGAGGCTGTGCTACCGCAGAGCACGAGTGGGATTGGAGGCGGTGAGTGCCTGAGCTGGATAGTCGAGCAGAAGCGGTGACTGGAGACGATTCGGCTGAAGCGTAAGCAGGCAGGCGGAAGCGGGGAAGCGAAGAGCAGACGTGGAGATGGAGTCCGCGGAGGGAGAGGCTGTCGTACCGGAGAGGGAGCGTAGGCCGTGAAAGCGTGAGCTGGGAAGTCGAGCGCGAGTGGTGACGGGAGAGGCGCTCGGCCTGAGCTGCTGAGGGGGCGGGGCCCGGATCGCGGTCGGCGCAGCGCCAGCCAGCGCGGCGCGCGGCCTTCCCCTCCCCCCTCCCAACCCCGCAGCCATCGATCTGCCTGGGCGATCGTCCGCTGTCTGTGCCGGCGCGGCGCGGCGCTCGCGGTCGGCGCTTCGCCGCGCGGCGGGACATTCCGGACGGGGCGGCGGGGCGCGCGCCCTGAGAAATGGGCGAACGTCATGCGATGTATCACGACGCCTGGAAATATGTGCGTGATCCGGCATTCATACACAAATGGCGCGCCGCCCCGCCGCAACCCCCGCTCCGCGCGCCCGTTAACGCCCGCGTGACCGCCAGCCAATGCCCTCACCGCTCCGCGCCGCGCCGCGCCGCGCCGCACGACTCGTTATCGCGAGCCCGGTGGCGCGCCCGGCGGAATATGACCAGCAGCACACTTCAGGTGGAACAGTAGGCCCCAGGTTGAAATACACCGATGCCTCGATGCAGGATGCGGACTCGCAGATGTACATTCCATGCTTCCCTTCGCAACCTACTTATAAAGTTAACAAACCATCCGAACATTCTAGTCATTAACTGACTGGACAATAGTGACACTACCAGACGACTTCAACCCAATCATACTTTAGACGTGACATATCGACTGTAAGTTGTTCATTTTAGAAGTTTTGTGTTCCGCGCATTTATCATTGTATATATCTATACAAGTATATTTATCAAATCAAATATTTAATGCAGTTTGTTAACTATTAATAATGTAACATTAGTGGAGAACAGCCAATGGACTTTACTCCTCTTAAGTACTAGTTTACACGAATTAATGTAATTTTGCCAAATGTTTGTTCTCAGAATTCCAAAATAAAATTTAATTTTAAAAATTCGCCACATTCTTGCTTTTTTTATTCTTTTTTTCCAAGTGCGAAGTACCTTTGTTGCAGATGTACGCTTTAATTTGACACAATATTTCGTTATGTTTGTGCTATGGGTACGCGCAGCATTTCAGCCCCATACGACTTCATGGCGGTTGCCCTCTTGCTCTCTCGCCAATGCCAGGACTTGTGCTCACAATTTTCGAATATTACTTTTATCAGAAAGGATACTTTTAGAGGTAATTTTGAAATTATTATTTAAAATATTAATTAGTTATGTTCGGTTTAATTAAAGGTTCAATTTTAATAAATATATACTCACAGTTTATATATTTGGAATATTTGATATCCATGCTTTAAAGAAGACCAAATACTTCCTTGTAATTTTGATAATCCTTTCTGTAATTATTTTTATACTGGTATGTAATAGCAATAGCAAGAGATAGATGATGTAATAAGTTAATAAGAAACTACTTTATTTTCACTATATGTTTCAATTTTAGTTGGAAACAGCAGGTACGTACTAAAAAATAAACTTCTTAATAATTGTCTATTTCTTTTACTTGGAAAATCAGTTTTCAATAATTAAATGAAATTCATGTCGCGGTTAGCCCTTAATAATGCCAATGAAATGGTTAATCTTCTCAGAGAAAGCATTCGTAAAATGAATTTAGATTAAAGCTTCATTCGTGTGAACAAACAAATATTGCAAATACATCTCTTCAAACCTTTTCACTTTAACTTGCCCTTCTAAGTAACTCTAATTATTTTTGCGATACGTTATAGATTTTCCAAACCGATTTTTCTTCATTACAGAAAATAATGAAGTATTGACCTAAAAGAAGTGACATAAAAGATGTAATATATTATTATTATTTCATCTGCTACTAGAATAATGATTTATTTGAAAACGGAAAATTGAGTGATATATTATAGGTATCGTTCTGAATAAACTATTTTCAACGCAATATATCATAAGCATTAAAGCGATAATTACTGTAACATTTTTGAAAATTTCTCTTACATCCCATAGTGTTTTTGTATTTGAATAGTATTGCTTTTTAACAAGGGGAAACATCCATTCATTCTACAATTGATCGTGGGACGTTGGCATGTCTGACAGCCTGACACGTCAACACATCAGTGAGGGCATCGCCCTCTTTGAGTACTTTCCTGTTTAAAACGTCACGCTAGTTAGACACTTTAATCATTTCTTTCCTCATCTAGTTAATAGGCTTTCGGCTACTTTTGCGTAATCACCTGTGAAACTACGTAGCACTCGTGCAAATGCCGCTTGCACTCACTGATATCATCATTATTTCCCGCTTCGTTTTTGCAGCCACCGCCACCACCTCACCGTCACAATGCCGTCACAGCCATGCCGTCACCCACCTCCTCCACCAAGCCGTTACCACAGGCACCGCCACATTGTCACCACCACCATCACTATCGAAACACTTACTACCGCCACAGCCACTGCCTAAACTACCTGCACCGTCACTGCCACCGTCCATACCATCGCCACCACTCCGCCGCCGCCACTGTCAACCCCGCCCACACGGTCACCCCCGCCGCCACTGCCGCCACCACCACCACCACCACCGCCTCCGCCACCGCCACCGCCACTGCCACCGCCACCGCCACCGCCACCGCCACCGCCACCGCCACCGCCACCTCCACCGCCACCGCCACCGCCACCGCCACCGCCACCGCCACCGCCACTGCCACTGCCACTGCCACTGCCACTGCCACTGCCACTGCCACTGCCACTGCCACTGCCACTGCCACTGCCACTGCCACTGCCACCGCCACCGCCACTGCCACCGCCACCGCCACCGCCACCGCCACCGCCACCGCCACCGCCACCGCCACCGCCACAGCCGCCACCGCCACAGCGACAACCACCACCGCCGCCACCGCCACAGCGACAACCACCACCGCCGCCACCACCACCGACAACGCCACCGCCACCACCACCACCGCCACTACCACTACCATTCGTCACTCCATCGCCATCGCCACAGCCACTACCCAGTAACATCCACCTTCGCCTCAAAGACCCCACCGCCACCAATGCTGTCGCGTACTCCCTCCCTGTCCCCGCCTACTCCCACCCCGTTACCACCACCGCCGCAAGGGCTGCCCGCATCGCCACTTGACTGCCGGCGCCGCTCCTCTAATCACTGCTCTCACCGCCCTCGTGAGGCTGTAAGCACACGCCCTATCGACGCCCACATCGCCTCGCCGCCTCCGGAGTAATGTGAGGCGAGTGGCGCGGAGCGGCGAGGCGAGGCGAGGTGGTCGGCCGGGGAAACCAATCGCTCCCTCACTTAGCCCCAGCGTCCACGCGCTCGTAAACGCGAATGCTCGAGCGCCTCCCGGAAGAGCTCTTCCGCACATCCCCTTCCTTTTACCTTCTTATTTCCTTACCCTTTCCATCTCGACTTCCCTCTTCTTCTTTACTTGCATGCCTTTCTTCATGTTGCTTTTTTTGCGTTCCTCTTTGTCGTGTTTTACTGTATTTCTTTCTTTTTTCTTCTATCCTGCCATAATCCTGTAAGACATGTTGTAGGATATGGATTACGGGATCGGTCAATTAATGAAACACATTAGTTTGCCAACGTTTCGGAATATGTAATTCCTTCATCAGGGCTTACTAATACACAAACTGGTCAAACTTCATGTTCGTCTACAGACCAACTCCAATATAAAGTTGCTAAAGCACAAGTCCATTGCAAGTTCAATCAGGGCCATGGCCCGAAAGTAAGTGTTACAACTTCGTCATATTTTGTGCGAACAACTGTGATTTGTTCTGTTTGATTACATTATTATAAATTCATTGAAACAGCATTTTTTCAAGATATTCTCTCAATCTCTTTTATATTGGATCATCTTTTCTATTGGTATAGTGAAAGTATGCTTCAATCATCTCAGGTTCATTCTTTTTTCTTGATTTTTATTTTAATCATTACGTTCTTTTTAATTTCTTTTGTCAGTTGAAAAGTGAAAACTTTGCTCTATGTTCAACTCAAATATTTTAAGTGTATAACAAGTCCTTGATTAATACAAAATAGTTATCTATTACTTGCTTCATTTGAAGAAATTATTATGCTTGTGCAATGTAGAACGATGTAGTAACCTTTATATTATTCCAAAAGTAATTATCCATACGTAATCGGCACATTTTGCCACAACAGTCTTATTACATTTCTTCACTGGGCTGTCATAAAATTTAGCATGTAGATACTGAATTAAGGGGCAAAAGCACGCAATCGTTCTCTGAATGAGGAAAAATCAACGTTGTGCGTGCTGTTAATGGCACGACGGTGGACAATTTTAGCATTACTTCTGACCAAATGAGATGCTGTAGGCATACAGCCCCTATTCCTAGAATAGCGTGTTGTCCTAAATCCAATATTATCATTTTTTATTTCACTTGCTACTTTCTGGACCAAACATACTCCCTCGCAAAAGTTGCTATTATTATTATTATTATTATTATTATTATTATTATTATTATTATTATTATTATTATTATTATTATTATTATATTTTAAAAAAGTGTATATATTGAATTATCAAATGATTGTCTACCATTCTGTTAATACAGTGTTACGTCAAAATGTTATAAATAGAATAGTAAAATTAGAGCCTCAGAAATAATGAATCCTCTAAATAATTATTAATCCCGGGGACCATCAATTTACACCATTTTAAATGAAATGCCAATAATCTTTATTACTATTTCCTTTTGATTCATTTTTGTTGTTCGTTATACGTGCTAGCGAACGTCAGTGGACATTATGTCTGAAGTTTCTTCGAATCGGTCGTATTTTATTTATTTTTCACTAGCTGACCCAGCGAACTCTGTTCCGCCTTAACAGCCGGTCCCATCTTTTTCTCACGTCGCACTCACTGTGAGAAACTGTACTATCCTTGTTGCACTGCGTACGTGCAAAAACGTGCGTTCTCACACAGGAACGCTGTCCAACGGGATAAACAGTATCCTATGTCCGTCTCCTGGCTCTAAGCTCCCTGCTCACCAAATCGGTACAGCCGTTCTTGAGTTATAAATAGTGTAACTAACACGACTATATATAGATATAACGGCGAACGAAAGGCGGCTATCATTCTCGCCTTCTGTTATCAATGCGGCGTTACAACAATGGGTTACAACAGGCAACAATGACCGCTAACATGCGAAATCACGTGAAAACGTGCAAAAACGTGCGTTCTCACACAGAAACGCTGTCGAACGGGATAAACAGTATCCTATGTCCTTCTCCTGGCTCTAAGCTAACTGCTCACCAATTTTCAGCCAAATCGGTACAGCCGTTCTTGAGTTATAAATAGTGTAACTAACACGACTTTCTTTTATATATATAGATTACGCCAATTTCTGTATTTAAACTTCATCTAATGCGGCTACTCATACGCTCGACTAAACAAACACTTACTGACCTCTTATTATCCCTGCTATTGTGATTATTTCTGCTGGAAATCTACCCTTAAAACGATTTTTGGTTACGTCTTGTTGATGTAATTGCTTAACTAACGCAGAAGCTCCATTTCACTTATTGGCCGCAGGAGAAATTAAGGTAAGCGTTGCATTTCCCATTCTTTGTTCACTAACTTTCGTCTTCGTAACCTTAGTTTCTATTACACTACTAATTCCCTGCAATGCGGCTGGGGCCCAATGACCATTAGTCTCTGGGAGTGTGCGTCTCCCCCACACACGCCTTCCTTTAATTGGATATTGCAGACCAAGGTCGCACATGTGTATCGTGGAACATGTATTTTTCTCTTAGCGATTTTTCTCGAAATAGGTCTCCAATACGACAGTTATTACGGGCTCATTATTTGGAGTGGAGAGGGAGGGTCGAACTACGCAAAAATTAGTTGCTGCTGGAGGAGCGGGAGCGGCCTTGGGGCACGAATTGTGCGTTTTAGCTTCTACCACCGCACGTCCAATATCAATTTCAGATAACATTAAAAGCATGTTTATATTTTTAAGCGGAAGCAAAAATGTTTCCAATATTTAATTTATGAATTTCTTAGCACCATTATTTTCCATCATGTTATTGGAAACAAAATATTTTAATGTGTTATATTTCGTTTCATGCAAGTTTATTCTCTCATGCAAGCTATGCATGAAAAGAAAAAAGTAAACATGGGAAGTGTTATAGTTCTCCATTAAAGCTTACTATTTAAATATTATAAATATATTAGTTTGTTAATTTAATTCTCTTATTTCTAATTCTGCTGGATTAAGAAAACAGGAAAACATTGTATTGTGAATAATACGACCAATTTTCATTAAAACATGAATAAGAGACATAGAAATTTGTCATAATTTATTACGCAGAAGATAAAATATTTAATATAATTATGTTTTGGAATAACATTGAAATGTTCCGTCATTACAAAGAATGAACTGTTTAAACATCGCAAAATATTCGCAATGAGCCCCTCCAGAAAAGTGATAAAGAAAATATCCCTCCATTTCACTTGTAACATACAAAATAACATATAAACTGTACATCTACTTATAAGGCATTTTTTAATTACAAAAGATAAATGTATCGATGGTAGAGTTCCATTATGTGAAAACTTGATGATAGTTCCCAGCTCAATAATACAGAATTCGTTTACGATTTCAAAGACTTTTATTCAAAATATTACTAAATATTTAGGATATTAATCTCATTTTTACGGTAGCCATTGAACTACTAAAACATGGAAATGGAGTGCAAAATTTTTTAAAACACGATTATGTGTAACACACATCACAGAGATGATGTTGTTAGAGCTTGATGATGTTTTCAAATACAAGAAAATCTCACAAAAAATCGGAGATACGGTCAGAGTGATTATTTTCTTATTTTAAATTTGTTCATTTTGATATAAAACAATAATATTCAGACAATATAAACCCAACGTCTTTGATGTAGAGACCATTTACTTGTCACTACGCCTTGGTGAACAAAATTGACATCGGTTATTCAGACATTTGAAAATAAATCCATATAAAAGCAAAACAATTCGTGCTACGGAGGCTTAAACATAGGAATCACTCCAATATTTAACGCGTCGAAATAAAATTCCAGAAGTACGTAACTGTAATTATCTGCGTGTAATAATTCAAAGCGACCTCAGCTGGGATGATCACGATATACGATCTGCATACAGGTATCCAGGGAGGAAACATCGAAACTCTGGAAAATAAGCTCTTAAGATAATTTTAAGCCTATTTGGTCTAATAAACTCTTTGGATATTTCAAATGGCTGAGCTGCAATAAGCACTTAAAAGTTAGTTTGAAAAAATACGTTCTATGCAAAAATTTGCATTGCATAAGTATATAAACACTCCATAAACATGTAAATTGTATATTATTTACAAAAGAAATGAGTATATTTGTAAGTTATACCTAGCGCAAGATCTTGACGCAAGTGTGTGCATATCAACTTTCTCCCAATTTTTCGTATATTCTCCCCAACAGTGCACGAGATTCGAAAAGAAGTAGGCGAACTCGTCCTAGGTCACCTCGAAGGTTTTCGCATCATGTCCTTATCGTGTGATTTATGATGATGAATTTTCATCACTCACGGATGTTTCGTTGGGAAGAGATGTTCCTTCAAAAGGACCATCGTTTTCAGGGATATTAGATGATTCTGAATGTTTGTCATGTGACTAGTTGGCTCGAATAACATATTCCACATTTCCCTGACTGTTAGCAAGTTTTTCTGCTGTGAAGATTCTACTACTGAGAAATGTGTCATCGTTGACTGGCAAGCTTCTTTGAATCTAGAGTAGGTCTCAATACTGGGTTCAGTTCTCTCCATATCTAGAAAACGTTTATTTCATTTTTCGCTTTTGCGTAGTAATAGCACCACATCACCTCCTTTAATTCATCCCGCGTCCATCTCTGACAAGGGCTTTGAGCTACTGCCGACTCTGGAGCCCACGGACTAACATTTGTGGGATAGCCAGGCGTGAACAAGGTGACAATAGCTCGGTTTCTGAGCAGGTATAGGGCATTGGTAGAACAAGGCTTATCTCGGGTGGTGACGAAGTTTCTCTCCTGCTAGAACGGAAATGACAAGTCGGCTTCTGGGGTTTTCTCCTCGAGGTATCTCCGCCTACGGGGCAGTGTCTCAGATTGGTCAAGCTCTTTGCACCCGATTGGTCTTCAGACTGTGTGGTAATTTAGTTCACGTAGGTGTAAGTGTTTGTGCGAGTGTATGTGTGTGTGTTTGTGTATGTGTAAGGGGAGAGGAGGGGAAAAGAATGCGGAAGGGAAAATTTTGCTCCGTCCGAGGCTCTTTCGATAAGATGTTGTGCAACATTTGTCAGGACAAACTAGAGAAACTCAACGAACAGAGCAGCCAGCAGCTAGAATTCTTCCTCTAGGTTGTGTCTGAATTCGACCCAGCTATATAGTTAGGGTCGAAATCCTTTACCAGCCGCCCCTTAGGACCTCCCGGCTAGAGACACGGGCCTTGGGCGAGGCGGGGCATTACAGAGAGAGGCAATTGCGTGCAACGAGTTGCATTCTGTTGGAGACGGGGTGGGACGTGGAGCGGCTGTCTGTGACGAATGGGGGCGAGGAGCGATAGTCAGTTGGTTGTTAGTGGTTCCGGGCACGTCAACTACTAAGGTCTTTAGCCCAATAAGTGTAGTGCATGTTTTTCATCGGGAAGGTGGCGGTGTTCTTGCGCCGCTGGATGGCCAGAACCGGCGCCGACGTACTGTCGGCTAGCGGGGTTTCCCTCAACCAGGTATCTCCCACCAGCCCCCGCACCAGCCACCGCCACAGCAGGAACGCTCTAAGCTCCCGGCCGGTGTGTGTGGTAGTGTTGTGCGTGTTAGTGTAATTTTGTGTGTAAGGGGAGAGGATAGAACAAGGAAGAGGAAGGAAAGGTCGCGCGCGATTCGTGGCAAGTTTTTTATGGTACTGCTCTGGCATTCCCCTGGTGTTGATCGGAGACACGACGGAAAACTACCGATCAGAGTAGCTGGCCGCTAGAATTCTCATCCAGACAGCGACTGAATTTGACCTAGCTGACAAGCTAGGGTCAAAAATCTTATCACTGTTGCTTCTCGATCCTAGGACCTCTCGGTCAGAGGCACTACAGTGACATTAGTAGATGCACTGAGTGACCGCTCTCGGAGCGAGAGCGGGCACACAGCGACGAGAGCTGCGAGGGAGGGGCGTGGTCGGTAGGGCTGGGGAGGGGGAGGGAGGAGGGGGAAGGGGCGTGTAGCAACACGCGTTCCGATCCGTCTCTTAAACGGGGAACATTGTTCGGGGGAGTGGAGGCCGGAGAGAGGAGCTCGTTGCCAGAGCACGATATAACGGATCTAACAGACTGCTCGCACTGAATCTACGAGCATGTCGAAGTAAGGATTTATACGCTCAATTGGCTGGGGCGAAAATGTCGCGGAAATATACGAAATGGCCTACGACGAGTACAAAATCTGAATATTTATTTGGGAAGCTTATTATTGCTTTCTAATTTCGTAAAAAATCTTAAGGATTCATTATATTACTCATTGTTTATATATACATTATTACATTTTCTTTAAACGAGTGGAAATTAAAAGACACTATATTTACCAGCATTTATTTTAAAAATGGACAAGCCATCGTAAATCACTGACCTTGTGTATAAGAAAAATCACTAGAACAGGAGTTCGACTAGTATTCAAATTCCTATCATATGTCACTTACAGACCAATTAATTATTTTTGTACATACTATGTTAAGGATAGAGGAAGGCTTTTGAGAAGTTGTATGAAAAACCGTTGACAGAAATCCCTGCAACAGTACGACTGCTGAATGGAAAATTACTAGGAGGTCCTGCATCCAGCAGATGAAAGACAAAAACAAATAGCTGCCTACATATTATGACACAGAAAATAGATTACTGCAACAGACATTAAAATCACCCTAGTTTGAGCATAAAGGTCCTATTTCCTTAAAATCAGATTTTTGTGTCCGAAAAGTTTCTTTATTGCCAGCTAATGTCCAAATTGTTTGTTATACAGTATTCTACAGTGTATCTTTTTGAAGTTTCAAATACATTTTGGGAAATTTAGTTGATTTTGGGTGTTCCGTAGCACGAATAATCAGAAAAGTGCACCACCGGATATCTATGTTACATTTAACTGAAGGAAAGTATCGAAAAATTCCTGCATGATAAAAATAAAATGAGTGTTATATTCTGTGCAATTTTATCTCAACGCTTAGCAAAATTAGAATGGTTTCTCTCGCTGACTACCGAACCTGTAATACTGTAATGCGCAGTTCAAGGACTGGCAGATCGATGATGGGTTCCACATGATGCCATTGTCATCACGTTTAATGTAGTTACTTACAAAGTGCAAGATTTTTCCATGGGTACAACCAGTTCTTTTAGATTAAATTTACCTTGTATATGTCTGTTTCCAAATTCAAACCTAAATAGCATCAAATACATATTTGTGCAAATCGAAAATAACCACATTCCTGGATAACCATTAAGAGTGTTGCTGCAAAATCACACATAAAAATACGTATTAGGACAAAGTATTTCCACAAATCTAAAATTTCATTTAGGTTTCACGCTGATCTCGATTCAGTTAATTAAAAATGGAAAGCAATTGTTTCGTAAATGAATTTATATACTTTCTTGCTTCTTACAAAAAGAAAATGCTACGAAAAAGTATGATCTAGTTTTTTGAAAATAACCGTCGCGAATGATGTTTCGATCAGCGTGTCATCTGTATTCACGTCGTTGTGACAAACCCTGCGAGTGCGTTGAGAATCTCGAGCGAAGAAATTTGTCTCCCTCTCGGCGCAGCCCCCTGCCCCCTCGCGTGCTGTCGCGTGCCGCGCCTGGAGCTGCCACTCGCCGGTGACGCCCCGCGGCGCGTCGCGGCGCGTGCGAGCGCGACTGGCTGCGACAGCCCGAAGAGGCGTCGCTCCCTCTTGTAACATAATTAAGCGAGATCGGAGGACGTCGACAGGCGGCGTGCGATCCACTAAGAAGTGCATTTGGTAATTGTTCTTAATTGATTGAATGTCATTATTCGTTACCGCGCACTGTACGTTTTGTGTCCAGACAAGAGTGTTCGTCGAGGTCCGGATCGTAGAGGCGAGAGCGAATACAACACCTTAAGAACGAGTTTTCTGGTGACTGAAAGGTCGCAAGTTCGGTTTTGGTTAGCTGTTGCCCTGTTTGGTTCACTAAGAACCACTATCTACAATATGAAATTCACTTGCCGATCTCGGCTTCAGGTGTTAGACATGAATAAGTACGGAATACATCGCGAAAACTCGAAATGTCTCTGACTGCTTAAATACGAATGCAAAAACTGCAGATCTTACCACTGATCACGAGCCGTGCGCGAATTTCTTTTCTCTCTCAGTCCGTACTAAAACACGGTACACCTCTTACCTTCCATCTCATAACGAAATAAACACTTAAAAATTAGCAAGTAAAAAGAGTTTGCACATCGAATTATTTTAGAATATAATTCAAATATTATTAAACATGCTATTGAAATGTGATTAGTATGTAGAGTGACAGCAAAATGAGAGTGGAGGAGGGCGAGAACGAGAACGAAGGAGGATGAGAACGACAGCGAAGGAGGGCGAGAAGTCAGAGGAGGGCGAGAACGAGAGCGAAGGAGGGCGAGAACGAGAGCGAAGAAGGGCGAGAACGAGAGTGAAGGAGGGCGAGAACGAGAGTGAAGGAGGGCGAGAACAAGAGCGAAGGAGGGCGAGAACAAGAGCGAAGGAGGGCATGAACGAGAGTGAAGGAGGGCAAGAACGAGAGCAAATGGGGGAGAGAACGAGATCAAATGAGGGCGAGAACGAGATCAAAGAAGGGCGAGAACAAGAGCGAAGGAAGACGAGAACGAGAGCAAAGGAGGGCGAGAACGAAGGCGAAGGAAGGCGACAACAATGGCAATGGAGAGCGAAAACGAAAGCGAAGGAGGGCGAGAACGAGAGTGAATGAAGATGAGAACGAGAGCAAATGAGGGTTTGAACAAGAGTGAATGAGGGCGAAACAAGAGCGAAGGAAGGCGAGAACGAAAGCGAAGGACGGCGAGGACGAAAGCGGTTGAGGACGAGAACGAGAACAGAGGAGGGTGAGAATGAAAGTGAAGGAAGGGGAGAACGACAGCCAGTGAAGGCGAGAATGACAGCGAAGGAGGGCAAGAACGAGAGCAAAGGAGAGCGTGAACGAGAGCGAAGGAGCGCGAGAACGAGAGCGAAAGAGAGCAACAACGAGAGCAAAGGAGGACGAGAACGCGAGTGAAGGAGGGCGAGTACGAGAGCGAAGGAGAGCAAGAAGGAGAGCGAACTAGGGCGCGAACAAGAAGGGGGCTGGGGGTCGGGCGAGGCCGGGCCTGGCGCGGCCTCCCGGGGCTGGGGCCGGGCCGTGAGGGAACGCGGGTGGTGGCCGGTGGGATCACAGGTTGTAGCGGACTTTGGCGCCGGTCGATACGCCGCCCGCGGCCGCCAGTTGGGGGGTGGGCTCTGGGCTCTGCGCCGCTCCCTCCGCCCTCCGCCCTCCGCCCTAGCGCGGAGCAGTCTTTATTCACCGCTCGCCTTCAAATGCGGCGAGACATTGCAATGATGGACCCTGGTCTGCACTCGACGCTACAGCTTTCTCCATCTGACATGATTGCAGTAAATGATGAAGAAGGAATTGCACGTGATGCAAAGGTTATTAATCTTGAAAAACAAAACATGCGAAATAATTAGCAGACCTGGAGAAAAATAACGAACACTTTTTGACATATTAATTGTGAAGCGTGTGAAAATGTTAGATAAGTCGTCGAAATAGTCTAAGTTAATATTCCTTCCCGGCTACTGATATTTCTGTTCTTTCCAATCCCACTACCCTTTTGTCAGATGCCAATCGAGCTTCAATTTCTCGGTTCCTCACTTTGCCTTAGAAAAAGAAACGATAGTAGTCTGCGAGTCATTCGGAAATTTAATTTTTGGGCGAGTGTGTGCATACTTTAACCAACTCACATATTACCACACATTGTTTCAATAAATGACAAATAATTTTACTAGAAATGGGTCTAATGTGTCATCACCGAATATGAATGTGGACAATTTTTCGTATTTTCTTGTCAGTGGAAAAATAAATATTTTGCATTTTAATATTGTGTTAATGATAGTTTTTATGTTAAAATTTAAAGAGCTCAAATATGTAAAAATTACATGATATCGGGCCCCGATAACTTTGATTCTTACAAGTGAGATTCTTATCTGGAGATAATTTGTCCCTCTTGTTTTAAACAATAATACTATAGAAATGTTTGTAAACATTTCAATATATTTTATTTACAAATACAATACGCGAGCGTGGTGTGGTTAAATGGATAGGTATCTGTAATATGCAGAAAGTACGATATTATCAACCTATTTACACTTATAGAATCCAAAATTATTTCTGCCATCAAGTCAGTTTTGAAGAAGTCCTCAAATTTAGAAAAACACATTTTTACAATGAAACACTAAATTTAATGGATTGAACATGGATGATGTGGAGTAACAAAATATATTTTAAAGGTTTTTGTAGATACATCTCAAAACATTGACTGTCACAGCAGACACTTTCTTGGTGCTGTCTACACGTGGCTTTTGAAAAACATCCCTTTCTGATTCCAGTCATGGCATACACCAGTTTATTGGGGTAGTTACTTACATTGACAACTTACGCAGCCCAGCCCCACCAAGGACTTTTGTCCGGAAGAGAGACCTAGCAGCGGCCATCCGACGGATTAGCGGCACTCGAAGTGCACAGCGGTCCTGCTAGCAGCTAGCTGAGAGCAGGACCCTGGAAGTCCAATCTGGACTAGCAGGGTAGAGTGTCGGCAGGGCCAATTTGGGCCGGTCTGAGTCGACTAGGGGTGAAGAATGTCGACAGGGCCAGTTTGGGCCGATCTGAACCGACTAGGGGTGAAGAATGTCGACAGAGCCAGTTTGGCCGATCTGAACCGACTAGGGGTGAAGAATGTCGACAGAGCCAGTTTGGGCCGATCTGAACCGACTAGGGGTGAAGAATGTCGACAGAGCCAGTTTGGGCCGATCTGAACCGACTAGGGGTGAAGAATGTCGGCAGGGCCAGTTTGGGCCGATCTGAACTGACTAGGGGTGAAGAATGTCGACAGAACCAGTTTGCGCCGATCTGAACCGACTAGAGGTGAAAAGAGGGCGGCAGAGCCAGTTTGGGCCGATCTGAACCGACGGAAGAGTGGAAGATCCTGCACACGGGCGACGAGCTCACGAGTACGAAATAGCATTCGTGATCCGCTAAGCCGATGTCCAGCTGTTTATATAAGCCTTCACTGCTGAGACGCTCTTTCTGAGGCAAAGTTACGCAATTATGCTTACTCGGGCGCCAGCTGTCTGCGGCCACGCGACAGTGTGTCTCGATATATCGCAGCGACACTTCCGTGCGGGTGCGAGACGTCTTCCGCATTTCGCCGCTCCATTCTTCTCTGGTTATACGAGTTGTTTCTCTTCGCCGCCGCGTGTATGGATCGCGTTCTTTGCGAGTAGGTACTGTGCTATCAAGAAAAGTTAAACACTGTACAGTGAAAACGCGACGTTTCCTGTCCCCCGTGCTTTTACATTTTACTATTGGTTTTGGTCACGCAACACGCAACTGTCGGGAAACGAGCTTACTGAAACGGGCGGCAGCAGTTCCTTTTTGGAGAGGTGTGGCGAGTTTCCAGAATACTTACGGGCGTTGGCTTTGCAGTCGTCTCGTTTCTAAAATGGCATTCGATTTTCATATTTCTTTTTTTAAGGGTTTGGTTATGTCATTATAAATTTCTGTTCATTAATTCGATTAATTTTCCAATATTTTCTCCGTTTCTCACCTGTTATAAAATGAGTAGTAAGTGAGCATGTCTCACATGCTTAATTATGAAAGCCGAACACTCAGTTTTCACGTAGTGAATTAATGTGATTATGATAATTATGTAGTATGTCTCTTTATTCCAAAGATTTTACAAAAAGTAATAATATACCTTCAAACGTAATACAACACAAAATATAAGCATTAACAAAGTAAAACTAAAATTATTATAATTGCATAAAGATACAACAACGAAATTTCATGTTATTAATTAATTATAAATGCCTATAGTCTCCAATAATACATCTCTTTTTGCTGTTACATATATTTTATCTCTAAAATGTATTGTAGTAATCATGTTTTATATGACTAGTGTTCATTAAAAAATATGTATTTAAGTTTTGGAATAAAAAAGCAAATTTTTGTGATTTGCTTCTTTTATTATAATATTTTTATGCAAAATTCAGCATTTTAAAATTTCAAGGATGTAGTTTCTTAAAATGGTACATTAATACGCAGTAACTATAAGTATATAAAATTATTGTTCTTCAGAATCTTTTCAACACGTAATTAAAAGTAATAAAGCTCAAACGTCAAAGGGCTTGCATTACTTCTCCCACGAGCAATTGCGGTTGATACAGTAAAATCTCTTAATTCTATTGCACATTTCAAATTAGGGTCAATTTAGTCTAACAGACCATTCATTGGATGTGGATTTGACACCAGTTTAGTGTGCGCTTACAAATGCAATAAACTACCATAGTATTTATTATTTCTTTACAATGTCTCATTATACAATAATTGTCATTAATAATGTATGAACTGATTTTAATCATTTTACGCCCATAAAACAGTTTTGAAGGTGATTATTTTAGATTAATCCAAACACTTGGAGCAATGCACTTGTTAAAGGATTCAGTTTTAACTCGTTCCTTGGTAAGATGTTAGTAAATCTTGTTCTTTGAGTTAAAAAAATCTCGGGAAAATTTCTTTAAACACGTGTTGTCGGAGGATGATTATTACTAAAAAATCTACACTTTTCTGAATTTCGACAAAATAAACTGTAAAAGTATACTGTGAAGGAAAGTTTATAAATAATAGTATACTCTGCCTGCCATCAGACATTTAAAGGTTAATTTGGATTACAGCAGATTTAAGTGATTAATAGAAGACACTTCTCATAAACTTAGAAAATTCCTTTATGCAATATCTGCATATGTTCTACAAAATAATATAGTTATAGTAATTTATTCCAAACAAATTAGAAAGTTTGGTTTTCATTTTTTTCATTCAACCATTTTAATAGACGTACATTAAAATAATTGGAAATCAGTCTCATGGCTGTGAAATGTGTATTTAGCAGATTGACCAGGTTGCAAAAATTTCGATCTGTATTTTAAAAATATTTATTTACTAAGCTCTCAAAATATTTAAAATAATTCTTCAATTACTAGTCATCGTTAAGTATGTTTACTATTATAATACCTATTTTTGACTCAATTGACTTCACTGGCGACAGAGCTACAAAATCAGTAAATGCGATTGAGTGTCACTTGCGAGTGCAGTTTGAAAGTTTTAGATGTATCTCTACAATTATTTTGTCAAATCAAATAGATAGATTTTGATATTGGAAGAACGAATATTGTGTAGTATTTGTGAATGTTTAAATATGTATTATTTACCTTCATAATTATGGAATATTGTGCATTTCATAGATCGATTTGGTATTTATCGTTGTCATACTGTACTAAAAAGCGTTGTGATATGCCATAATGGCAATGAAAGCAAATCCTACAACGTTTTGTAAATCTTGAAAAGAAAATCCAAACGGGTTTACTAATCTACGAGTGGAAAACTGCTCTGCACATACGAAAAACTAAGTACTATATCGCATAAACTTGCAATGAGGTTCCTTTAAAAAAGCTATACCGTCAGTTTTCATACTTTCGGAAAATAATGAACTCGTATGCAGAGTGTGTCACGTAACTTTAACACCTCCAGTAGTTTTTGAACGGTTGAAGTTTTTGCAATGCCGTTTTCACGAAAGTGCATGAGGGAATGCGGCTTATTGATGCATGTATTCGTTTTGATTTCATCACTTGTATTTTAAGAGATGTTGAGAAAACTGTGTTTTTCAAATGGAACTATACATTCTTTTTGTCTAACATGACGAGCGTAAAAGTACGATTCCAATGATATACATAATGTCGTATG
Source organism: Teleogryllus occipitalis (assembly GCA_011170035.1). NCBI lineage: Eukaryota > Metazoa > Arthropoda > Insecta > Orthoptera > Gryllidae > Teleogryllus > Teleogryllus occipitalis. The sequence continues at coordinate 60,369 of BLKR01003733.1, read as the reverse complement.
TTAAATAGGCATTTTTTGAGTAATTTTTATTTTTTGTTACCCGTGTTTAACGAATATTTTAAATGTAACAGTCCAACAACCAAGGTCGCGCACCGCTCTCCCTGCAGACACGTGCTCGGAGCGTTGCAATATCCGTTAAATACGAGTCACAAAATATCCCATCGTGCATTTCCGTGAAAACTGCATTAAAATAACTTTAACCTTTCAAAAACTGCAGTGTGTGCTAAAACTACTTGACTCACCTTCTATATTACTACGAGTGAGGCATTTCTTTGCACACTCTGAAAGAGGTTTAACACAAAAAGCTCAGTCCGAAGGTCAGAGTGTTTCAGAGAGTTGCCTGTACGGCGACGTAGGGGTCGGAGAGATTATAATACTAGTAAAGATACTAAGTGTACGGGTGCACGGTTTGACACATACTGAAATATGATTTACATCAATGTCCGGGATCTATGACTTGCCTTTCCGATGTTAAAAATTACAGATTTTGATTATTTTGAATAGACGTACCAGTTATGAATGTTTTAAGTCCTAGTGTACACGTGCGGGAACATATGTTGAAACCAGCCCCCTATCTTATTCTTCCATTTCTGGGTGAAGAGAAACAAGGTGAGCGAAACATGAGTTGAGATTGTGTGAGATAACAGGCAATTAGTTAATTTCAGATGTACACGCCAGCGAGGTAGTGCCCAGATGGGGTGGACTCCTACAAACGTAATGGAAGATCCCAAAAGTATGTGATGACGTAAGAAATTTGGCTCGAGGCTTCTGGGCTTGAAAACGAATTTTTAAATCTCATCGCGCCGTTTGAGACTCATGCACAGTCGTCAACAAATTTAGCGGCTCATGTGATGCAGGATGGTATTTATGCCTTCCTAATTTAGTAACCATTTATCAAAAACACATACATATTTGTTAAGTGAAATTGCAATTTATCACTTTTCCTTGCATCCCACCTCATGTTTTAAGATTGGTTGGGTATGATATTCGGAAAATGTATTTACTACATAAATAATAATATAGGTCATAACATATTGTGAAGGGTTTAATTTATCAAGTGCTTATTGGTATGTTGTCAAGGATTTTATTTATCAAATGCGAGGATGACAGTTTAATGAAATAAATTTCTTATAGTGCTTTAGTTGTTGTTTTTTTAAATTTCACCTCCTATCTTGTTACTGAGGCCTTGTGTTGCACCGGTAGTAATTGTTATGTACGTGAAAAGACACAAGTCAACAATAACAATTTATTGGTTCAACTTTTACAGGCGTGATCTAGTTTACAAGTATCCAAAAGCGTAGTCCGTAGTACAAAGCAGTGGTGTTCCAAAATCCAGTAGATGTCCCAAAACTCGCGCACTGTCGTCCAAAAATCGCCGGAGAGAGAATACCAATTACGTCGCAGAGTTCGCACTAGGGTCACAGTCACTACTTCGCTTCAGGATCGCACTTCACTACTGAGTGCCCCTCCGGCCGGTGCGGCCCGTTAAGAAGCGCTCCGCGTCTCAGATTCGCCTCGGGCCTGTAGATCCGCTCGCCGGCCGCTCACTCCTCATTGGGCGGTCTTCGCGCCGGTTCGTGGCCCTGCTGCCTTCCGTAGCCGGCGTCCCGCGCTGCCGAATTGGCGCGCGATATAACTTCTCGTATATCGCCGCAACAGTAATTAAGTCACCAGCGTGTGTCTTTCTATTCGTCATTTGCAGATCCCGGATAGTCTGCCATTTGGGGCGAGTAAGCTATGGCTCGGTGCGAGCCGCTCTGCTGGTCTCTCTGGAAAACGTATATTTTTTTTCAACTATGCAAAATCATTCTGATAATTCTAAAAAAACAAGTCTTTTAAAAGTTTAAATACACTACAGAAAAAAATGTTACTTTTTAGCAACAACATGAATTGATTGGATTCTTGCCTATTTTTCTACAATATTTTGGGTTATTTCTAAAAATAAAGACTTTATTCGCCAGATTGACACTCACTAAACTTAATTTTGCAATGAAACACACATTTTTAATAAAATAGTTTTAATGATACTTTTACCATTGATCGTTCTATGTATGGCAGAGATTAGACGAGCCAGGTAACGATGATGTGTTTTTCAATAATTTCTTTCTATTAATAAATTGCATAGCACAAAATACGTTATAGTTTGTTATTGCTTTTGATACGGAGCTGGATATATGGATGCATAACTTACGTGGATCGAAAGGATCGTGGTTACAAAGGAAATATGAAAAAAAGTTGAAAGATGCTACATGTTTTCAAATGGAGGGAATTACGAGAGGGGATTATTAAAGGGAATTATGGGAGGGAAATATGAAAACACAGAACGAGTCAAGTTACCATCTAGTTAATTATTAAATAAGTAAATCTGAATCAATGAAATTGGGTAAAAAATAAAGTTGCGTATGTACTTCGAGCTTTAAATGGTTTAATGATCTCGAGTGACAAAAAGCCCTCGGGTAAAAGACCCTCGGGCATTTAGTCGCCGCTCGATCATTAGAACTCTTATATGCGATTGGTGCGAAAACTATTTTAACATACCCAGAATCTCCACGCTACGCTTGTTGGTTCAGTAATTTAATCTTTGTACGTGATGTTTTGTAGAATCTTGTTACGTCCTTCTGAACTTTAAATTTTTAGTATCACACAAGTATAAGAGGAAATAATTATGCATTCACCAAAAAGACTTATATGGCTTACTTCAGCCAAAAGGTAGCGTGAATATCTTATTACAACAACATTTCAAATGACACAGTTTTTTCAGACAAGGAACATTTTTTACATAGTTCTTTCAAGAGATGTGTATTGAATACCCGCAAATGAAGTTCAGTATTCAGCTTACTTATTTTTATCTCTACTTACCCAGTTTGAAGTCAAAATACAGTAGGTATATCTTGGCATCTAAAACCACAGAAATCTCAACTTCTAATAACTTACACAAATAATAAACAAAAGAAGATACTGAACATTCAGTGAACGATGTCATCAAATTGAGACAACTAATCAACAACAATGAATTATCTTCCTCGTCTCTCGAAATGTAGAAACTTTCATAACATATCAAAGATTTTCAAATATTCAACAAATGCAAAATTAATAACTTACTATTAATAAGCTATCGGAAGTAGAAAGATGTATGACATGCAACCTCAATCACAGGAAACATTAAAACATGTTATGAAGTATTGTCCAATTTATGAACCATTTAGAAATGATTCGATAAAAGATAAAAATATACTAGAGGCTGTATTGAGGCTGAATGATTAGAGTAAACTACAACCATGTTCGGCGGATAATCTGGGCATGGTGGGTAGCTATGCCCACACGAAAAATTTCGAATGGCTAAAATACCCTCTGGAACCTTGGGGTGAGAGAAATAATAATAATAATAATAATAATAATAATAATAATAATAATAATAATAATAATAATAATAATAATAATAATATTTATTCCCAACTTGTTTTACAGAGATAATGTACATTGTTGTTTCTTAGAATTACTAACCATCGATAACCAGTTGTGATGGTTAGCAATACTGAATTTATAATTTATTATCTGTCTACTTCTACATAGTATTTTTTGTGTGTAGCATGTGTTTTTATAATATTCTTATTTTTTAACATTTACAATATACGTTTTTGTGAATATACAAAAAAATTTAGCTTTAAATCATACAATATGTGAACATTTACAGAGATGCAATAGGTATATATAATATTAATATTCTATAAATGTCAAAAGCCAGAAATTAACGAAGTGTCTCGGTATTCTATCGACTCAAAACGTATATGCGAGCAACTACGTTGCAAAATCGGCTCAATAGTTTTGTGATTTTATATTTTTATAGCGACATGACCGACAAAATTGATTTGCAAAAATTGTAAAAGAGTTTATATAAAAAAATTACAAAGCGTGGCGCTGTTTTTGCGTTGAGAAAATGAGCTGCTGAAGATACATAAAATAACACGTTGATAAGAATTTAATGATAAACACGACAACTTGAAAAAAATCTGTTTTGTAATTTCCCCCATCATATATATTTTCGGTGGGGAATAGAGGCTGTAGAGGGACTCACGGCCTTCCAGGTCATCTTCCCACTCGGACTTAACATCAATCGCCGGCCCTGACTACAACCATTGATGTATATACAATCATGTTTCAAGCAACCTTCATTTGCATCATCTGAATAATCTTCTGTTTAAAGTTAATAATATTTAATACTGATTATGCAATTATATTTACCACTAACGTGAAATCTGGAAATCCAACAGGCTTTAGTAGAACAAAATCGATGTAGAAGGCAAAGTTCTAATTGGCAAACTGCAATAGGCATGGCCTGAAAACATTATTCATTGAAAAAAAAAAAAACAGAAAAACTCACTATTAATAATACGGTATTGAAATATGATTGCATAAGGAATTCAGAGATTAGAAGAAAGACGCAAGTGAGAGACGCTGCATCCACTGCTCAACAACTTAAACGGAAATGGGCAGGTCATGTAGTAAGACTCAGAACCGTTAGGCCAACATTACTACGCTATGGGACCCGAGAATTGAAAAAAAAAACAGAAAGGAAGACCAAGAAGAAGTTGGGCCGATAAGATAAGGGAAGTTTGGGGCAATCTGTGTCGAGAACAGCGCGAAACCGTGAAGAATGGAAGTGTCTTGAACGTGTGTTCATACTATCAGTACTATAGTTGCGCAAGAGTGGACTGCGGTATAACAGTGATCTCGAGACGAAAGTGTAACATTGAGAACTGGTTAAAGGACCTAGTGTAACTAGTGAATAGTGTGTAGGAAAATGATGTCTGGTGTAGGTAATTGTGGAGAAGTGATTGTAGGACCCACAAACGTTGCTCAGTTGTGGGAATGTTACTGAGAGCAATCCTCCGTAAGGAGAGGCCATTGCCCACCCAGGGATTCTCAGGCTATTATATTATATTATATTATATTATATTATATTATATTATATTATATTATATTATATTATATTATATTATATTATATTATATTATATTATATTATACTATATTATATTATATTATACTATATTATATTATATTATACTATATTGAAATATACATTTACTGATGTAACCTAAAATTAACTCGTAAGTCTATGAGTAGTGACACCCTTAAGGGATCTGTGTCCGTCGTGTGGGCGACCAGAAAACTGCGCATCGACCCTGTTGCGCGAGCGGAGCGCATGCGGGCGAGAAAAAACAAACTTCACACGCGAACGACGTCATTACACCTCAGTCTTGGCCGCGTCCGGAGCGGAGCGGCGCGGCGGCGAACAAGGAGCTTATCGATAGTCGTTGATTGCGGCGAACAAGGCCGTCGAGCGATATCGGCGAACGCGTTGGAAGTGGGGCTGGCGGTGGGACGGCGCGGGATCAGGGTGGGGGAGGACGGTGGTGTGAGGACGAGGGCAGAGTCGAGAGGGGAGGGGATGGTTGACGCGGGTGATGTGGTGGGGAAGGAAATGATTAGGAATGAGGTAGTGGCGAAGAGGTGAAGAGGGCTGGGGTGGGGAAAGGCTGGGAGGGGGTGGCAAGGGTAATGTTGGGGAAGGATACGTTCAGAATGGGGACCTGGACGGAGAAAGGATTGGTCTAATTCGTGGAGAAGAGACGGAGAAAAAGAAAGTTAGTTAAGTGATTGATAAGCGCGCAATGATAGAATTATTGTGGGATGCGCCGGTTATTTTCCCCGCTGGATGGCGAGATCCGGAGCCAAATTACACGCCTGCATACGGGAGGGTTTCCCCAACGAGGTTTCTCCTCCAGCAGGACCCTGACTTAAGCGGAACAAGCCCTAAGCTCTCGACTGGTATCCTGGCAGGTGTGGTAGTGTAGTGAATGTAAGTGTGTGTGTAAGAAAGGGGTGAAGATAGGACAAGGAAGAGAAAGGAAAAACCGCTCGCGGTCCGTGGCTCGTTTGTTACGGTACTGCTCCGGCGTTCACTCGGTCGCTAGAATTCTCCACCAGTCAGCGGGTGAAATCGACCTAGCTGTGAAACTAGAGCTGAAAATCCTGCCACCGTCAGGATTCAAACCATAGGATCTCCCGGTGAGAGGCACTGCAGAGACATGAATTGAAGCCCAGAGTCACCTAAACGGTGAGAGGTTTAGAGTACGGAAGTTAGGTAGAAAGAGGGTTACGGACAAGGCAAGGCAATATTGGGGAAGGAAATGTTCGGATCAGGGGATGTGGTAGAAGAAGATACCATCAGGGGTAGTTCAGAGGTGGAGAATAGAAGTAGGGATTGGGAGTGAGAATATCAAGAAAGGGTCACTGTAAAGAAAGGAAATGATCAGTTATGGTTCAGAGATGGCAGGGAAAATCTAAATGAGGATGCTGACAGTGGCATCGCCTTGAGGCACCAACTGGATCACGGTCAGAAGTGGCAGGTGGTGAAGTCAGAGTTGATGGCAGAAGCGTGAGAGGAAATGATCGGGAAGAGGATTGACAGGTCATGTGTAGAACGTGTGTTCTATTACTGGCATCTTTGTCAGCGCATTTGCATTTGACCCTATCCCAGCGCCGTCACTGCGGCTAGGGTGGTATTCCCGACGAGTCCATGCGGAATTTTGCCACCTTCTTCCCCCTGGGCACCCCATTCTACGGCCCGTCCTGACCTTAAATTATTTTGTCGTTCTTTCAGAGACGGATTCCTTTCAGTTCAATGCCTGGACCTCCCCATTCCCCAGTGGTTCGTTCGTTTTTGTAAACTCAGTTTATCGCATTCAGACATTTCTGCAACAATATTTAGGTATTTTCTTCACTTCTCTCATTACACAAGTCAATTCACTTCTATGCAAACTTACTATAGACAAACTTCTTCAAATTCTAATAAATCTTTCTATTATTAATACATCTCTAAATTATCAAATATTAAATAATCCAACAAAAAATATTAATATGATTAGGGGTCTTATAACAAGATTATCAGTTCTGTTATTTTGCGATATTTCGTAACTTAAAATATCAATTCAGTGTACAAATGCACGCCATTCATTTAACAGGTCTACATATTTCCTGTACCTCAATTGGCGCGTGTTACCTCTCAATCTTTATGCTCATAGTGTCAAGGGTTGGATGCTTGTGTCAACAATTCCTAAAGTAAATTTCATTAAATTTCTCAAGTTCGCCCACAATACCAAGCGGCACAATTCAATGTAAAATGTTTCTGTAGCACTTGTCACCACTATCATTTGTTTAGTTACCACTATCATTTGTAAAGATATAAAAATATTTATTAACGTTTTCAAACTAGTGTTAAAACAAATTAATTGTTTTCTAATTTGTTTTACTTCAATACGAACATTTTAGCAACATTTTAGGAAAAACACAATGTAGCGGTTAATTTCTTACATCTAAATATATGAAGCTGCTTTATGAAAGTTCGCTCACTAGACCTTAATTTTGGTAAAGTGTGTTCCTTCCTGCTACCAACTGAGAAACAAATAACTTTCTTCTTTAAAGAAAGACTCCTTTATATCTTTTAAACAATGCATTTAAAGTAAGCACACCTTTTGCTACTAAAATATTTGTTTCTCATAACTGATTTAATTATATTCAAAAGAAAAAATCTCCTGCAAAATATCTTATTAATATTGTAACAATTTATAAGCACCCCACTACAATTACAATGACACACTCTTTGGCCGTTAACACATTTTCTTACGATTTTCCACACTGGATTGATTTTTCTGAATCTTGAGTTTCTTTCTAATATTGCAACACAAATAATTAAAACCCGATTTGAATAAATTTGCGCATCCCTTATGAAAATGTCATTTTTGTATGGCTTGCAACTACGCGTCGGGTGCCCTGAAGCATTCAAGTAATTGTAATAGCCACGTGAAAAGAAGGTGGACAGCGTGGTGGTGAACGGGCAGAACCCATTACCACAGCAATGTACTCCATGTGCTCGCGCCGCCACTCATCATTTCAGGTAGCAACGCGGGAGCAAGCCCGAGCGCCACGGTCCATTAAGCGTATTACTTGTCTTTTGATGTGAACTGTTGACAATCGGGCTTCTGCTGGAACATTAGAATTGCGACGGGTAAACTGTTGACTTACAAATGCACTTGCATTCAGAGTGTGTTGAAACGCGCTCGTGGACGCCAATGGTGACATTCAAGCGCGCCAAAAATGAAAATGCATCATTACAAACAATTACGCAGAAACTAATAATGAGAATTGGTGAATGGTCGAAATTATTGCGTCACGACTCCTGACTGCGGTGCCCAAAAGGTTAATGTAGTGGTATTGCCAAGAACAGAGCCACTGGGAAATGATTGAAAATTCTCAGTGTACGGTCAGAGTAAGGATTCAAAGGCAATTGTTATTATACTGTTAAAAATTTGAGGTTTACTTCCATGAAAATGTTCATCATCTCAAAATATTAAAATAATGATACTTTTTTCTTTTTACTTAGTTTGGTACGAGTAATAGCTTTGTATATAATTAAACATGTAATCAATTTTTTCTAATTAATATTTTCTGATTTTTTTAAAAATTCCCAAGCACTTGAAACTTTGTTCATGGGCTCACCACAACATGGAGTGAAATTGTCGAGAATAATATATCTGTACAAATACTACAACACGCGTGCGCACGCACACCTACACACACACACACACACACACACACACACACACATATTGTAACAATCCAGGATCCCCAGGAATGAAGACAGGGCAAAGAATAAAGATAAACATGTAATAAGTGGTATTAACATCAAAGGCGGGGACAAATGAAAGCGGTGTCGCGTAGCGATAATTTTTTGTAAGTCTGAGAAGACGCGACAAAATCATAATGGGGACAATATAGTTCAGTAGCGTTTGTCGAGTGAAACATTTTGGAAGTTATTTGAAAGAAATCGGTTCACGCGTTCCAAAGATATAAACAATTTAGTGAAGTACATTTTAAGCACACAACTAGACACGATAGCCATTGTTGTAGCTTAAGATCTAATGTAAAAAGTTGTTTTTTTCAAAAAATTAAGTAAACGCGTGAAGCGATTCAAACGAAACTTTTGGCATTAATAGAAGAAATTATGGGGAAAATTATGGCACTACTCACAACGCGGAGAAATTTCGGGGGGCTACGGCATAAAAGAAAATGTAAATTGTATAAGTGGGAAATTCCAAACGAGTCGTATGACGTCAGAGCGGTGGAAGGGGATCGACCGTCTTCAGATTAAAAGAACTTTGGAAATTTTAGATGGTAGAAAACCAAATAGAAAACGGTAATAGCATTCAATTTGAAAATGCATGAGAATAATAAAGAGAGACGACCCAGAAAGAAGAAGATTAACTTAAAAATATATAATATTATATAGAAGACCCGGAAGTGATCGTGAAATGTTCGAGAAAAAAAAAGAGGAAGTCTCGGGACAACAATGAAAGAGAACGCGGGGAGAATAGCTTGAGGGAGGACGTATGTTGAAACGCTCCGCGGAAATTAAAAATTTTGTTAGAAAGTTGTGCTAATCACGCGAGCAATGTTAATTTTATAACGTTTAGTTGTAGTGGAGAAAGTTTAGAAGGTGAAACGCGGAAAATTATTGCAAAATTTTCAAAGAGAACGTTGTTCGCGAATATAAACAGTCGCATCAGCAGCCGTGTGATTAAACTCGTTTCGTAAGTAATAAACAGTTATAACGAAGAGACATTGATTATTTAAAAATGAATTTTTCCGAATTACGTGTGTGAAAAATGGAAGGATGCTGCGAATGGACAAACGAAAGGACGCTGCGTATATTTGGCGAGGGTGATGCATGAGAACGGCGCGGTGCAGGTCGCTGAACTCAACGAAAGGAAAGTGCACTAACTTTATTTAAATTGGTAATGCGCATTGATAAGAAGAAAGAATAGACTCATAGCTTCTAATGTACAAGACCAAGTTTTGTCAAATAGAAATAGATTTTAGTGAAAACAAAAAATAGAATGCGCATTCAAGTATGAATGATTTGGTTTTAATCTTATAGTGTAAATCTTCAGTGTGAATGAGAATTTCGTGTTTCTAGGGTATTGTTTATTGTGTATTTAGTGTATTGTGTATTGTTTTCGATTTTGTGTTGTTTGTTATTTGTTATGCCTCTAGCAGAGGAAGGAGAACAAAAAAAAAACAGATAAAATAAACGATGTCGAACGTTGTCGGTTCGACATTAAACCAATGCAATTGGTCTTATAAGTATGTGTAGTTAGACGAGGACCTACGCCCACGTGCCCGAATACTACGTCAGGATCCTGTATAGGTCCGCCACAGCCTCACGCCCAGTATTTATATCCGTATGAATAAATATCAGAAAAGCAGCTAGGCAACGGGCAAATTTCAGATGTATGTATTTTTGGCAACCCAACGTCAGGCATAATAGTGGACATTTTGGTAAGAACTATAGATGAAAGGAGCACAGGTAAAGATCGTTACATATTCTTTGTAAGTTAGTTTTGAGAAAGAAAAGCAGAACGGATAGGTGACGTGTACCATTACATATTTGGCAGCCCAGCGTGGGGGCCATTGTAGAAGGTTTTCGGAGGTAGACATAGGTACCGTTACAATACAGAGTAAATTTTTAAATAAGCTTTTTGAAAAAAGTGTGCAAACGAATTAACATTTCATAAATAATTTTGTATTATCCTGTCTGTAAGATTTTTAGAGTTGGAGAGTTATATATATATATATATATATATATATATATATATATATATATATATATATATATATATATATATATGCATATCATGATAATGCATTTCGTTATGCTACACGTGTTATGGTGTATTAGTAAATCGAAACAATTTCTTGTTGTGTAGTAGGAATACGTGAAATGACAGAGTCATATATTTCTCTGCAAGCAGTTTCAATGAAAATGAATGAGCGTTTCTCCACACTATTTTTTATGCGTCTTCCGCAACCAATCAATGTGTCCCATGTGTAGAATTATTGATTAAGCGCCATAGATTTTTCCTTCATTCTGGAACTTTCCTTTTTAGTTTCAAAGAAAAATTCAACCAATACTTTTATGTTTCGTAGTGTTAGGGTGGCCATTAAATTATGAAATCTAAAAAGTTTGAGCTCTCTTTTTAAGATGGCCAAATAAGACAAAAAATGAAACTAGTGAAAGTAGCTAGTACTATAGCCTATTTGATTGATAACAATATCAACTCCTGCCACTGAGAGGTTGAAATTTAAACAGAATTTAACTTGGATCTTGTTTTTTGAGAGTTTTGAATGAAAATGAACCGAGACTTTTGAATGAAAATTCATTTACTTGGGGGAAGGGCTCTGATCACGAATTTGATGTCAAACATTTGTTTCAATTTTATCACTCTCTGCCCCCCTCTCTCTCCCTCTCTTCCTCTCTTTCTCTCTCTTCCTCTCTTTCTCTCTCTTCCTCTCTTTCTCTCTCTTCCACTCTTTCTCTCTCTTCCACTCTTTCTCTCTTTTCCTCTCTTTCTCTCTCTTACTCTCTTTTTCTCTCTTACTCTCTTTCTCTCTCTTACTCTCTTTTTCTCTCTTACTCTCTTTCTCTCTCTGTCTCTCTCTCTCTCTCTCTCTGTCACTCTGTATGTGCGAATTACGTTGAATTTACTGCATCGGGGAGTAATACACACGAATCCGCATTCACTGTTGGGCGGAGCATCATGCCCACGTTTTGCAACCAGGGTTGCTCAACCGTGCCCGAGTCTGTGAACGAGGGGTATTTCGAACTTGCGCAGTTATTCTTTTGAAGATTGCAGCGCGGCCGACTTCGCCGCGCCACATATCCGCCTGCCTCTCCGGTTTCTGGTGCTCCCACACCTCTGTAACCCGTCTCCGTTCCGTTCCTCTCCCAATCAATGACCCTCTACGACACTCCCCCAACATGAACCTCCGCCATACCCCCCACTCCGCACGAAGCTCCCTTTCCCATCCCTACGCCCCCACGAAGCACCCCTCTCCCCATCTCCACGCCCCTCGGTCATACCACCACCACGCCCCCACCAAGCTCCCCCCCAACCCCTCACCTCAGCCACGCCCCTGCGCAATACCCGCGTCAAGTCCCTCCCCCATCGCTTCGGCCCCCGCCACACCTCCCACCATGCCTCTACCACGCCCCCTCCCCCGCCACTCTCCCCGCCACGCCACGCTCCCCCACGCTCCCCTCACGCCTCTCACCAAGCCCTCTGCCACGCCACCCACCAAATTACCTCCCTCACCAGGCAAACCCCTCTCTACCCAAGCCCCCGCTATACCTCCCACCATGATTTCCTCGTCACTATCCACCCATCCTCCAACACGCACCACCACGTCTCGTTCAGGCAGCCTACTCCATTTGCAGGCCCTCCCTACGCTCCATGCCCCCACACAGTTCCCCTACTCTGTTGTGTGGTCGCGCTTCGTTGGGCTGTCAAACCGCTCTTCGTGGTACGAAACAACGACCTGGCCACCCCATGCCTCCATATCTAGCCCTTCTTTATCCCGTTCATATCCAACCATCTCATCCTTATTCATTCTCTTTCTGGCATACTTAGCACTGCCCACCTACGCACATCCCCGCCCAAACTTGTCGATCTTCACTCAACCCCCCTCAACTTTATCCAGTCCCAACCACCCCTGAGCAAGCCTGCACCAACCCCTTCCTGCTCACCCCTACTCAGCTTCGCTGAGTTCATTCCCGCCCAATCCCCACCAAACTCCGACCAATCACTTTCTAATCCCACCTAACCCCTCTCACCACCTAATCACACCTCATTATCACTCAATGCAGCCCCGCCCCGCCCTGCCAGTCTAGCTCATCTCCACCGAGTCCCACCAAACCCCGCCCAACTTCCTCTCAGTCCCTCCTGGTCTCGCTCATTCCTAATCAGTTCCGCCTAGCGCCGCCCAGTCCTGCTCAATCAGTCCCCGCCCATTTTCTCCAGCCCTGCCCATCCCACGCCTCCCCGTCCACCCTTTCTTGGTCCGTGTCGGTACCGGTGAGCCCCTCGACCATCCTGTCTATACCTGCCTAGACCCGCTCCTTCTCTTCCAGCTCCTCCCCCCTTAGCGCAACCCCCTCGCATCCTGTTTCTTACCTGGATCTATGCCACTGTCCCTCGCCCCCCACCACCACCACCACCCTGCGTTTAATTGCACCTCAACTACGCCACTCCTCATTTCCACCTCGCTCGCGTCTCGCGCTTCGTTACAGCACCGCCCACTTCCCCCCTCCCCACCCGTGCACGCGACATCTGCCGCCGGCTGAGGTGCATCCAGAACACTCACTACCGCCCCGCTCCGCCCCGCCCCGCCCCGCCGCGCCCCCGCCCCTCCCCGCCCCGCCCCGTCCCGCCCCGCCCCGCCGCGCCGCGCCGCGCCGCGCCCGACAAATCTCAGGCTGAGTCCTGGCCGCTTGTGAGAGAGAGCAAGTTTTTGCCAACTTTACACTCCGTCGGCGCTGTTTCCATTTCTTCCCGCGACGCACCGCTTCGGTGCTCGCGCATTTCCTCGGCGTTTGGCGCCCGACGCGCTCAGGCCTGCTGGCGCGTTCCCCTCTCCCCCCGCCCTCGGAGGCGACGCTAGAGGCTCCACAAGGGCACGTTGCTACTCCTTCGCCAGTTGAGAAGCCTTCAGTCACACGCCTTTCCAAAGGTGAATGATGTCCACCCAATGGAATCAGCACGTATTTCTGCAGACCAAAATGAATTTCATTTCTTGATGTTTGCATGGGAGAAGGTAGGAATGGAAAACCAATCATAACAGTGGTCGTTTTCCATTCACGAAACATTTCGCCGTAAGTTAAAACAATCAAAACTAATGAAATGTAAGAAACGATGGTGTGTGAGTACCCCTATTTAAAGACAATGTACTTCTTGTTACTTTTTCTTATAATATTATATCGGAAGAGATGGTACGGGACATCAACTGATGTCTCTGCAGTCCCTCTGACCGGGAAGTTCTAGGTTCGAGTCTCGACGGCGGCAGGAGTTTCGACACTGGCTTTTCAGTTAGGTCGAGTTCAGTCTGGAGGAAATGTGAAGAGGCTGACTGCTCTGATCGGTAATTTTCCGTGGGTTCTTCTATTGACACAAGCCGAATGCTGGAATAGTACCCTAACAAACGGGCCACGGATCGGGGGCGATCTATCCTTCCTTTTCCGTGCCCTATCCTCGTCCCTTACATACACTAACATGCACTACACTACCACATATGCATGGAGACCGGTCGGGAGCTTACAGCTGGTCCTGGCTGGAGCATTGCCCCGCTGGGGGGAGAACCTGGGGAAAACCTAGCTAGTCGATGGTAGGTCGTCGCCGGATCTCGCCATACAGCGGGGGAAGACCACCGCCACCTCCCGAGCTAACAAAACACGAACTACTCGTACGGGACTAATGATAACGATTGACGCATCCGGAATCACTAACAATCAATCAGTCTTATAAGATTCTGATTCTGAGGCCCATTCACACTCGGTTTACAAACTTCAACCGCGTGTGTTATTTGCTGTTTTTTGGCCTAGTGTTGTTAATAAGTATTGCGAGATCCGGAACGTGCCCTCTGCCCGGGCCGAAGGGATGCGACACGATATGCCCTAAGTCCACCTCGCGCCTGCCCCTCGCGTCCCCCACCGCTCTGCACGGAATGTAACATTGCCACCTGTCCCCTTACTAAGAACGTTGCATATTCCGTACAAGACCCTTATAAACATTCTAAACGCTTTGGGAGGTGGAGTTGTCGCGACGAAAAGTTCTCATATTCATGAGTAGTGAGATGGCGTGTAATGAGTTAAAATTTTCGTGAAGATTGAAATATCTCTGTAATTTTGAGTTTATATATGAAACGTAACACGAAGAGTCTCGTAAAATAAATAAGTTATTCGTTGAGAAAGAATTATTTTTCCCCAAAAGGTTGGAGCAATTTGTGGGTAGTCAACTGAACCATTATCAAGTGTCATTTAAAAGATACTGCCCCAGCCAGGACAAGCTCTAAGCTCCCGACCAGTCTCCCGGAATATGTGGTAGTGTAGTGAATGTAAGTGTAAGTGTATATTAGGGATAAGGAAAGTTGAAAGAAGAGGAAGGAGAGATCGCGTGCGGTCCGTGGCCCGTTTGTAAGGGTCCTGATCCGGCAATTCACAGGTTCAAGCAGATAAACCAAGGAAGACTATCGATCAGGGTAGTTGACGGCTAGAATTCTTCTCCAGACAGCGACTGAATACGACATATACTGCGGTTTTTTCACAGTTGAACTTGACGTTCCGTCAGCTTTTCGGCCAGTTGTGACAGTGTTCCAATCGGAAGCTCACACGTCACTACATATATTGACGTGTAAGCTCCCGGTGTCCGAACAGCTAACGAAACGTCAAGTTCAACTGTGAAAAAACCGCAGTATAGGTATCTAGGCTGTGCCGAAAATTCTGCCACAGTCGGAACTCGAACAGTGACATTAGTTGATGTCCATTGCCACCTAAGGCGGTAGCCAACTGCACATGTAACAAGTGACTTTAGATCTTACAGTAATTTCCTCGAGCAGGGTGAAGGGCGGATCACAAGAGGAAGCTGGCTGCCCCGGGTCCTGTACCTCCAACGCAGGGCCGCGGTGAGGAGGTGTCTGTATTTCGTGGCGCTGCTGGTGCTGCTAACAGACTGAAGCTCCAGGGAAGCTCTGATGTGCGACTGCATTCCCGGAACCGCGTGTTTGCGTATGCGCGCAAGCATTAAGCTAAAGCGTATCTCAAATATGATAATATTCTGTTTAGGAAAGCTACATTCTATGCATGAATCCTTAGTTAATTTTCAGTTAAGACACGCCAAAATGCTTGCTTCAATACTCGCTTCAAGTCAATGTTTACCTCAGTTGTATCAATTATTAAATGTGAAGGTAGCAAGTTTTGTGTTTTTATTGAATCATATTTCCTTTATATATTACTTTATTGTATACATTACTTTAGTACTCACGGATTCCGCGATAATCTGATGCGCATGTTTTCATTCTTGGTACTGGTGGCTGGCAAATTCACGCGAGATTTAAGCTAAAACGCAACTCAAACATAATATTCTAATGTAAGGGGAGGCCAGCTTTTATGTTGGCAACCTCGAATCTTCCAGTTACAGGCGTAAAATTTCTGATTTTAATGTTTCTAAGGGAATATAAAAATTACTGGCGAGTTGTCGAGAGTAAAAATGTTTAACCGTGTGTAAAATTGTTCGAAAAATAAAACGCAATTTTTGAAAAATTATTGCTCGCTTATAATTATGCTCCTCCTCCATTTTTATTTAAATTGTTTGAAATAATAGAGGCTTATATTGGCGAAAATAATGTATACATTGTTGGGATCTTTTACGTTCTTTAATTTGTATTTTAAAAATGTTTAAGCTTAGCATTCTCGCAATGAATAAATGTTCTTACGATAATTCGACACCAGTGACGTCAAATGTTTAAGAGCCCTTTAAAAATAATGAAAACTAGGCTAATGAGCCATGCAAACTGTCTGATTACCTCAACTATATTAAGTATTTAAATTAATAGATCTTAAGTTAGTATGCGGTCTGTAAAATTAAATAAAGAACAATAAATTTTTTCCAAATCTACGTAGAAAAATATTATTTAATTCAAGAAACAGATATTTGATAGGTATTCCGAGTATTTACTGGGTAGTCATACAGAACTAGCATATTTTTGTCATGTAGTACCCGGTTCACTGTTCTAAATTCTTGAAAAAATAGTAGAACGATCATATTTTCTTAGATTTGCATTTGAGGCAATTTAAAATGCTGAAAACTTGTGTGGTGATGATTTACTTAAGGAAATCATTGATTTCAATCCTCACTAAAATCAAATAATTAAAAGAAGCTAATACATCAAAACAATTTGACAATTCTAAACTGTATTCCATCGTGGTCAACGGGAATACTCACTACCATGTCACGGTGTTGCCAATCTCGTATTGGGGGTTAATATCTCCTGAAATACTCGCAGAAGAAAGCAAAAGAAGCGCAGGAATTCTGAATTTGCAACCTTCAAGAATTTTCGATATTACTGAGATTTTCCAAAAAGTGTTAACAATCTTATTTGAAGCACAAATTTCATCAAGTAAATAATCAACATCCTCAATATTGGAGTTACTAAATTTTTTTTTGTCATTTTCAAAGTTAGACTTCACCGAAAATAAGACCAACGCCATTTTTATAACCGTAATTCATTCTAATCGAGAAAGAAGAAGAAAAAACCTTTGGAATCGTTTTTGAGAAACTAAATATACTCTAAATATATATTTCAAGTAAAATTAAGCAAAAACCACTCGTATTTTCGAAAATCTGTGCATGACATTATGTAAAAATTTGTCTTTGAAGAACATATTTTATCAAGAAAACTCTCTTAATTTCAATATTGTAGTTGTAGAAAGGTCCCAATATATTTTGAACGATAGAAATGTTCAAATACACAGGGAGTTAAAGAGAAATGTCACATACATATTTAAGCGTCTTGTTCCATATCCGAGGAAGACATTTAATTTTAAGAATTTTAAGAAGTTGAAGAACAATTAAAAATTGAAAAACGTAGTAATGAGAATTGTCGAGAGGATATGAGATATGGTAAAACCAGGTAATGAGGAAATCTGAGAATAACCACACGCTTATATTAATTTCATTTAAATAGATTTATATAAAATACCATTAGAGGTAATTCAAGAAATCAAATAATTTAAGAGCTTTTAAAATTAAAATACCGCAGCAGATAATACCTTAAAATCCGGCGAATGACCTTTTGATATTTCTCAGATTCGCTTAATTGGGTAATATTCATATTTTAAGTATTAAGAAGATTAAATTTTCAACAGAAGCTCTTTTCAGCAGAGGGGGATACTTTCTAACCTCTTTTGAAAAGATTTCGTCTCTCGTTATAGCTTGTAGAAGCATTTTATCTTAAGAGATAAAATATCATACTATTTATTAAATTTATGTACCTGCATGTACTTCTCTTGTGTATTCTGTTCTTTTTAATATTAAAATTCCTGTACAATTGCACATACTATTAAATGTATTGTTGTCACGAAACCTTTTTGTTTTAACACATACTTTTATCACTTGTTCCGTGTTTCATGTTTATTTTCAATATTCTGAAAACATTCAATAGTAGGAAGAAATATGATAAAATGAAGGAAGAGCTTTTATAGAAATTCAACTTTGAAGATACACAGTTTCAAGCTAGGATAACCATAAGTTTATTGCATTAAGTATCAAATACTTGAAAGAAAATGTTTGTTTTCTTAAAGAAAATTTGTACTACTTGCCACTATTATTGAAAATTAAAGTGGAGCTCGACCGAAAGAGATATCAAATAAAAATTATTTTCAAAGCGCATGAAATATTGGAACTTACACATTTAGGGCTAAAAGTTAAATTCCCGTATCCTAGAAAGTATAAAGTTTTTTGTTGTTTTTGAATATCGTAACTAATTTTTTGGAATTCCATTTATTTTCAATTTGGATCTACAAGCATTTTAAAATATCTAAGTAGTTTTAGATCAAATAAAAAGTTGTTTAGAGAATACGACTCTGACGATTTTCGTTATTTATGAATTTAATTGGTCTTGCAATTAATATGTTAAAATTCTTGTGTGCGAATGTAATCCCCGATATGAACCGGTAATTACATAAAATTGAATTCCCATTCATAACAAACAAATACAATACTCCGTGATTGTGGCATGTGGAATGTTTTAATGAATCGATGGAAGCTAATCACATTCGTGTGCATTTCCAACAAAGCCCATACATGAAGAGTTCTTTCATATTGTAAATTAAAGCAAACTCATGGACACGCCTAGAAATAATAATTTTTCAAAACAAAAATGGAATAATTTTATTTTGTTTTTGATGTCGACCAATGTGTTTAGGGTTTAAAATTGCCTTGTTTAAAACGTTTATAACATTAGACTGACCATATGCATGAGAGTATCCTAGTTTTCTGAATGTAAATCGTAAAAAAATGTGTATACTAATTCGTATTTACATGTTTAAAAAGATAAACGAATGAAAAGTATTATCCAAATTCTGAAAATTAATATATGATCCACAGTGTTGCATAAAAATTCTTATTTTGCGTACATCCAAACATATTTTTTGGTAACATCTTTTATCTATTAAATTCATCAAAGTCATTATAAATACGGTAAACAATAAATTACGTTCCAGGAAATAGTTGCGTAAACATTCGGAGCACATTGACTTCATTAATTAGCGAGCTTCAATTTGTTTTTACGAACTTTAAAATTTTTATACCATCTTAAATTCAAAACTCAGGCAATTCGTAACTTACTATGAATGAATATCAATTTCCCTTTCGTTTTGTAATTATTGAGGTTCTGTGTATCAAAATTCTTACACTGTCCATAATTTTACGTGGTTGGCTCGTTTCATTTGCATAAACTCTCCTTGAACGACTTTTTAAGATTCAGTAGATCACAAACCAAATTTACTCAAACCTCTTGTTAGATGCAGGGTTACTGATAAAGCTAATTTTCTTACGAATTTGTAATTCTGAAATATAAAGGAATGGTAGACATGTTGAAAAATATTTTTGTGGTAACAGACCAGGGCTCTGGAGTAAGCAGCTAGTTGTCTCGTGTTTTGTTCATCAACTTGTAGAATTTAAACAGAACTTTTGTAGTTGTATTCATGAATGAAAGAAATTTAGTTACTATTTTCACGAAGAATAGAGCGTTGTACATGTTTTCACCGTAGGAAATACCGCAGTGGTTATCTGTCGTAACCTATTTTAAAAACGTCAACTTATTACTGTAATGTTTGCAGTAAACAAACTTTCAAATTTCGTGTTCAGTATACAGAAGGTAGAAAAAAGAAAACAATCTTGTTTGAGTGAGACTTACTTTATTGTACGTATGTATTCAAATTGTACTTTATTGTATCTATATCAAAGGTTGTATGACAATAGTGACGGGTTATCTCTTACTTTATTTGAGATGAATTTTTTTTCTAAAGATTTATCATTTTCAGTTCTCAGAAAGACGATTACAATTACAATTAAAACATATTTTTATTATATATTTATATTACTCTGAACATATTTTTCAGATAGGTTGTTTATTTGAGAGTTGATTTCTCTATTTTTGTTGTACATTTGATGTCTCTTCTAGGGCCTTTCCTTAGAAATCATTCTCTATAACTTTTTTTAAAATCACTTCAACCTTCATTTGTGAAGAAATGAATGATGTATATCCATATCATTCCGGAGTGTTACAGACTGGTTGGTTCTCCATTTATCCACTCATACAGACTGGAGTGATCATTCCATTTTGTGCACGTTATCTTTAATTCTTAAAACATTCAATTCCGTGTGGCAAAGAGCCGAGAATGAAATTTAAACAAGAAACCTGTTGGGTCGCGACCTTTTGAGAAGCCGGGGCTCAACCAGCATAGCTTCCGCTTCACCGCCCTCCAGATATCGCGTTGTTTCAGACCCACTTCCCTCGGCACGGTAAAGAAGTCTGACATGTCTCTTTATGTATACATGAGGTCTTCCCAGTCATTTGCATGAATACACTCCGGAATTGGATATCCCGCTACACAAAATGCCCAAAATATAATTTTAAAATTCATAAGATGCCTGTTAAAAAACACGCGAGGCACAGCAGCGACCTATTCTACGCTTCAGCCCGTTGACTGATTGTCATGAAATTTATGGTTTTAAAATCGTCCGAAAAAAATATCCTCTGCTTGTATGTTCAGCTTTACGCCGCTATATAGGCAATAGAATCTCCAAAATATTCGATGAGCTATTGCGAAATAAAATATGGGAAGCGACCGTGTGATGGAGAAAAAACGAAAAGGAAGAAACGAGAAAGGCAACACCCCGCCCATCTCAAAATCGATCTTCTTGGTGTCCGCCAAACTACCAGCCAGGTACTTCGTTCCTTTCTATTTTCTCGCGCTTCGAAAAAAACGGGTGATTGAATTCGTGAAATGGAAAGAGCAAGTGACCGGCGGGAACACAAGCCCACCCACCTCGACGACGCAAAAAAGGCCAAGCTGCTGGCGATGACCGGCGCGGGGGGGGGGGAGAGGGGAAGGGGGGAGGCTTTCTTCGAGAGAGGAAGTGGCTCTATGTCGAGGAATCCCCGTTGCCGGTGCCCGGAAAAAATTAGCATCGCGCAGCCGGTGGAAGGGGAGGGGGGCGGCGCTAGACACGGCACAACCCAGCGAGCAGTGGATGGAAATACAGATTCAGTAGGGCATTGAGAATAGGTACCCCTGTTACGGAGAATGCTTCATTTCTGAGGGTATTTTTTTAACACAATTTAACTTTCTTGGTCTAGTATTTAAAATATTTTTCGTGTAGTCAGTGGCATACTCTTTTATGGGCACAGGAAAAAATAATACTAACTGTTTAATGACTATTATCTACTTGCGAAATAATTAGTGTGTTAGTGCGCCTTAATCTTTCAATGCATTAAGTGTGATAGAATGATCACGAAGAGTAACTGATCGGTAAATGAATGTTTTTGAATTAAATAACAGATTAAATGGGATACATAGAAATATAATTAGTTAATTGCACATAAAAACATGATAAAATATTTACTATTCCACAAGTTTATGTACTACCTGTTTCTGAGTATTACATGAAATCATTTACTACATTCATTTTGCTTTAAACGGTATATTAATTTTCAATCATACCATTTACAGTATCTCATTTTAAAATTATTTTTAATTCACGTCGTTAAACCAACTGTTACATCAGTTACGACGATTCAAAAATCTTGCGTTCTCATCTTGTAAAAGTGTATCGATTATTTTAGATAGTGTTCGAAGCAATAGTAATTCACGAAATCCAGTTTGGGATCTATCTTGAAAAGAAGAGCATGAAGAAAGCATTCTGGTAATGCAGTAGCATTACGAAAGCTCTGCTGAACTTTGTGAATGAAATTATTAACATTTGTGTAATCTACATTAAATACAAGTATATCTAGTAGAAATCCACAGTATACAGAGAGATGATAATTAAATTTATTAGTTAATTTATTACAGAATTATATTACATTAAGAAATATGTTTTTTTAAACTATTACAGCATAGTTGAATATATCTCAGCTTCGTCAAATGGACACTAAGTCGAATAAATTGTAATTAAAGAAGGGCTCCATATTCAATGAAATGAAAACGTGCATATAAGAACATGCTTTACGCTTCAATAAATTCTTAAAGTGATCTTGCAATTCTATTATTTGGTATTCGAAAAAATTGAGAAAAAGAAACATTCTGTAGGTACCAATAGATAGTCACTGCGAAGTGGGGTGGTGCAATACCTAAAAACTTGTCTAGACTTGAGATTTGGTAGTGAACTAGTGCGAAAAACTCTGTCCAATTCTGTAGCACCACTTGTTTTCTTGTATTTTTTTCATTTCAAGGAAAATTTAGTCGAATAAATTGGGAAAAGAGTTCACACAAAATCTCAGTATGAGGAACGTAATGAGCCAATATTGAATCAGTTAATAATACAGCAGGCTATAAAACTTGATAATACAGCAGGCAAACTAAACGCAATAAAATTCGTTGTCTTTAAAAACTATCTGCATTTCAAAAGAGTAGCTAATACATCAGGTATATTTTATTTAGTAAAGCTTGATGCGTAGTAGCACACGCGCATTTCCCCCTTGCTCATCGCCTCCTGATGACCATCAGCCGCATTTCCGTAGACACGAGTTCGCGCGCAGCGCTCAACGCGCGTTTGTCGGCCACTGTAAGACGCGGAGGGGCGCGAGCAGATACTCGGCGCAGATCGGGCAGGGCCCCCGGCGCGTGATGGATGGCGGGGATTAATCTCATGGCCTCTCGTCCGCCCCCGCCACACGCCCCGCCACGCGCCGCCACTCTCGCCTCGCCACACTCTTCCCACCAACTCGCACCGGCTCTCCCTTAGCACAATCTATTCCCCTCCCTCTGCTCTCATCTCCTCGTCTCATCTGCTCTCCTTGCCCTCCCTCGCCCCGCCACTTTCCCCGTGCGATCTCTACTTGCTACTGTCGCCTCACCACACTCTTCCAATCAACTCGCACCAGCTCTCCCTTAGCACAATCTCTCCCCTCCCTCTGCTCTCATCTCCTCGTCTCATCTGCTCTCCTTGCCCTCCCTCGCCCCGCCACTTTCCCCGTGCGATCTCTACTTGCTACTCCCGCCTCACCACACTCTTCTCACCAACTCGCACCAGCTCTCCCCTCCCTCTGCTCTCATCTCGTCTCATCTGCTCGCCGTTCCTCCCCCCTCGTCCCGCCACTTTCCCCGTGCGATCTCTACTTGCTATTCTCGCCTCACCACACTCTTCCCACCAACTCGCACCGGCTCTCCCTTAGCACAAGCTTTTCCCTCCCTCTGCTCTCATCTCCTCGTCTCATCTGCTCTCCTTGCCCTCCCTCGCCCCGCCACTTTCCCCGTGCGATCTCTACTTGCTACTATCGTCTCACCACACTCTTCTCACCAACTCGCACCAGCTCTCCCCTCCCTCTGCTCGTATCTCCTCGTCTCATCTGCTCGCTGTTCTCCCCCTCGTCCCGCCACGTTCCCCGTGCGATCTCTACTTGCTATTCTCGCCTCGCCACACTCTTCCCACCAACTAGCACCGGCTCTCCCTTAGCA
Organism: Teleogryllus occipitalis; assembly: GCA_011170035.1. Lineage (NCBI taxonomy): Eukaryota > Metazoa > Arthropoda > Insecta > Orthoptera > Gryllidae > Teleogryllus > Teleogryllus occipitalis. Next base: position 36,735 of record BLKR01003733.1, on the reverse strand, counting down.
CAAGCTTTTCCCTCCCTCCGCTCTCATCTCCTCGTCTCATCTGCTCTCCTTGCCCTCCCTCGCCCCGCCACTTTCCCCGTGCGATCTCTACTTGCTACTATCGTCTCACCACACTCTTCTCACCAACTCGCACCAGCTCTCCCCTCCCTCTGCTCGCATCTCCTCGTCTCATCTCCTCGCTGTTCTCCCCCTCGTCCCGCCACGTTCCCCGTGCGATCTCTACTTGCTATTCTCGCCTCGCCACACTCTTCCCACCAACTCGCACCGGCTCTTCCTTAGCACAAGCTTTTCCCTCCCTCTGCTCTCATCTCCTCGTCTCATCTTCTCTCCTTGCCCTCCCTCGCCCCGCCACTTTCCCCGTGCGATCTCTACTTGCTACTATCGTCTCACCACACTCTTCTCACCAACTCGCACCAGCTCTCCCCTCCCTCTGCTCGTATCTCCTCGTCTCATCTGCTCGCTGTTCTCCCCCTCGTCCCGCCACGTTCCCCGTGCGATCTCTACTTGCTATTCTCGCCTCGCCACACTCTTCCCACCAACTCGCACCGGCTCTCCCTTAGCACAAGCTTTTCCCTCCCTCCGCTCTCATCTCCTCGTCTGATCTGCTCTCCTTGCCCTCCCTCGCCCCGCCACTTTCCCCGTGTGATCTATACATGCTACTCTCACCTCGCTACACTTTTCCCGCCAACTCGCACCAACACGCTTCCTTACTCTCCTTTCCTCATCTGGACTCCTTGCTCTCCCTCGCCCCGCCCCCTCCCTCCTTTACTCACTCTTCTGTCTCCTCGCCTCATGTCAACTCCTTGGACTCCTTCGCTTCACCCCCTCTGTCCTTTCTCTCCTCGCTTCATCTCATCTACTTGGCATCCTTCGCCTCACCCCTCTCTCCTTTACTCTTTCTAGTCTCTTCTTTTCATCTCGTTTGCTTCGCCTGCTTCGTCCCACCCATGTCGCCGGTCCGCAGGTGTCCTATTCTACGTACGTATCGACTCTCTCCTTGGATTTTGTGGCGTCCGCTACTCGGCACGCGGTGCACGATGGGACAGCGTGGACACATCCAAAATGGACGCGTGTGAAATGCGCCAGAATAGGGAAAATGAAAGGGCCAAACTTCAAGTTGCAGGCCGATAGGTTAGGTGCTGTGCTCGCGCCAGATGTATTGGAAGGCCACACGGTTCCGACCATGGGTGGCGAAGTGGTGGCACAGCGACCCGGTATAGCCAGGTGGTCCCTGCAAGGGGGGTCCATTGCTCCAGAAACCTCTGTAGCGACGGTGTCACGAGGACGCCATGGGAGACCCCAAACTTGCGAATATGGGCGCCAGGCTCGTGTCGAACGGTGGTTGACTGATGCTAACAGGGAATGAATACTCCGGCAGTAAATGGTCCGGCTCACGAGTATGTAAATAAACTGCGTATATCAAAGTCATCTAGGTCGTAATGTTTACAACCCACGGTATCACAATTTCATAGCCCGGTTCTCTGTAGTGTTATTTGAGATGGTTGTACTAGAAAATGCATGACTCTTTCTTGAAAGACAGTTACCCTCACACCACTATAAACCTATTCTTCGAGCCCACAGCAAAGCAGAATTATGCAAACTTTTTATTTCATACGCTTGGCAAGACAGAGCCCGTTGATTCGTTAGAGCGTTGCAGCTTCTACACAGGAAGCTCTCCAGTCGCGTGATGCTGTCCGGTTGATACCGCTCGCGCGCCTGTGACGCCACGGCGCATCCCCGAAATCACATGTCCGATCATGCCTCACACGACGGTTGCAACCGTCGTTCCAAACCGCCCTAACGAATCTTTAACTGATGTAAGTTCCAGGACCTTCTACAACTATTCAAATATGTAACCTGCGATAGGCTAATTTTCCAAACCCCCTCTCCGCGAAGAGCTTCTCGTGGCGCGTGTGACGCCGCCGAGAAGAAATTTGAGTCGAACACGGCGCCAGTGCACACGTATTGTGCACGCCACCTCAGATTCCGTAAGGATGCCAAATTTCTCTTACGAAACTCTTTAGCGAAGCATTCGGATTCAAATTGTCTAACCTGTGTTGGATACTGTACTAGAACACACTTTTTATGCTCACAGTCTCAGATTCCGTGAGGATGTCTGTGAGGATTCCGTGAGGTCTGTTTCTGTTTGAAACCGAAAACCTTTACTGGACCTGTATTTCGTCAAAACTCCACAAGCTCTCAAGAGTTCGAGACTGTTCTGCAAATCAGTCAATCAAAATAGAGTCCACTCAATCCAAACATACAAGGCAGCCCCAAACACCTATTGTTAGTGTTAAAAGTGTTAGATGAAATCTGGTTTATAATTTTCCTTCCAAATAGTATCGTAAACATCGTGGTTGGTCTCTCACCCGGAATGGCCGGGGCGGGGTTAGTCGGCGTGGGGTGGAACGGGAGAAGGCGAAACGTGGAAATAATATTCCCCTCTGGATGGCGAGATCTCGCGGCGACATACCGTCGACTAGCGGGGTTTCCCCAACTAGGTATCTCCCAGCGGGGCACCGCCTCAGCAGGGACAACCTGAAAGCACCCGACCGGTCTTCCGACATATGTGGTTGTGTAGTGCATGTTAGTGTAAGTGTGTGTGTAAGGGTAAGGATAGGACAAGGAAGAGGAAGGAAATATCGGGCGGGGTCCGTGGCCTGTGGTTAGGGTACCGATCCAGCATTCACCTGGTGTTTATCGGAGAAACCACGGAAAACTACCATCAGAGCAGCCAGCCAGAATTCTCCTCCAGACAGCGATTGAATTTGACCTAGCTGACAAGCTAGTGTAGAAAATGCTGCCGGCCTCGGGACTCAGAACTGGGACTTCCCGGTCAGAGGCACTGCAGTGACACAAGAGGGGCGAGGCTAAACGAGGCAGGAAGGATGGAGGGGGAGAGGGTCGGGATTTGGTAGATGGGGATAAAGGCGGAGGAGTGAGCAAGAGGGTGGATCGGGGCGTTGGGTGAAGTGGAGGTGAGCCGGGCGGTGTTGATGCGGGAGGTTGGTACGGAAAAGAATAGGTCGGGTTGGGACTGGGTGCTGCGAAGCGCAACGGAACGGGGCAGAGCGATGTGGAGGGGGTATAAAAAAATTACGTGCATTTTACACTACATAAAGAATTCATTACTTTTCTTCTTTATTAAATTAATTGTGTTGAATAAATAACTGGAGAAAAAGTAGGGTTGCTTCCAGTAGTTGAAACGTACACAACAAAGGTGTATAACATTTTTATAATTGTGTGGTGCTTTCTTCCAGAACTGTTTCAACTACTTTATCCCCGCATTTGTTATTTTAAAATAATTTCACAGGTGACACATCAAACTAAAATATTACGTCGCCTTTGATTCGATGCCGGAAGCAAAAACGACGCAACTAAATAATGTAAACACAACTTCTGTAGACTCAAGGCAACAGGGATTGAAGCAGATATGTCTAAGGACGACGATGCCAGGTCTTTGGATTCGAAAGCCGCGTGACGTGTGTATGTGTGTGTATGTGCGTGTGCGCGTGCCTGTAGTGGCATTCCCAATCTCTCGTAAAATAAATCTGAAACTTTATCAATCCGAAACATTTTTTTTCTTTCCGGTGGAGTTCTTGAGTGCACAGGTGAACTGGATTTCATTCAATACTCCTCAAAGAAAAACCACAGTTTGCGAGTAAAGAGTATACAGAAAGTGATATAATGTTGCAAAAAAGGCAACATAAACATTTTGACGGAAAAGTACATTTGGAGATTCCTGATACCAAAGAAGTATGCGTTTTCAAGAAAATATTTACCAAATGTTCGCCCGTCCGACCAAATGCTCGCCTGTCCGACCAAATGGCCGACCGCCCGACCGTCCGACCGCCCGTCCGATCGCCCGCCCGACCGCCCGACCGCCCGACCGCCCGACCGCCCGACCGCCCGACCGCCCGACCGCCCGACCGCCCGACCGCCCGACCGCCCGACCGCCCGACCGCCCGACCGCCCGATCAAACAAACGTCCGAACAACTGTCTGCCCTTCAAACCACCCGATCAATGTGTCGGCTTATTCAACTTTTCATCCGACCTCCTGTCGATCTGTTTATCCGTTCATTCGTACATCTGCCTCTCTATGAACACTAGCGTATAAAATACACACGATTTTCGTCCATTTGGATGGGTCTGACAAACCTTGAAGCTCTGTAAATTTGAAACAAATCATTGATTTTGAACGATACTTTGATCCAGCCCTAAGGAAATTTTTAGAATATTATATAAAATAAATTATTGTTAAATAATATTCATTTTTGTGATTATTCACTTTACCATTTACGAGCAGTCTAAGTTATTTCCTGTTTTATATGATTAATATTGTTGACGTTAGCTTAAGAGCAGTTTAAAAACGATGGTTTTAATATTTTTAAATTTATTAGTTTTTCATTGTTAATGCTCAGAAAACTATCGTATATAACTTGTATACACAACTAAAAATAAAAATCCTGAATCTGTGTTTTTGTGTATCCATTAGACCTAAATCTCGTTACTGTTTGCCTTGTTAATGTGTCCTCTTTGCTTTGTTCTTTCTTCTTCCCGTCGTTTCCACTTGCAGTGCTCACTTAAACGCTGACCACAACACTTTCTCCCCTCCATCCATTCCTTCTTCTTCCTCTTGCTGCCCCTCCCCCTTGCAGGCCGTCGCCAGCCGACGAGACAGCGCAGGCGCCCACCCCTGCCCGTGTAATTGTCTCGTATCGCGGGAAAAATAGTGGCACTTCCGCGCAGGATTTGTGGCGCCTCGCAGGAGAGGGCGCAGGTGGCGGACGTGGCGGTGGGGGAGATGGCGACTCCGATGCCAGTGGCGGTAGATGACGGTGCTTTCAGAGGTGGTGATGGTGGCAGCAGTGATGAGTGGCGTATGTTGAAGTCGGTGGTCATTTAGATAATGGCGATGGGATTGGAGGTAGTGACGACAATTGAGATAGCATCAGTGTCTGTAAAGTCGGCGGTAGGGATGGTGACGATGAAGTTAGCAATGACGGCGGTGGTGATGGTCCTGTTGGGTGATGACGTTGGTAATGGTAGAGATACCTGCCGTTTGCAGGGCAGGTGGCGGGGGTAGTGACAGGTTGCGGTAGAGGATGAAGAAATATAGCGGTGGGCGTGGCAGTTGAAGGTTGTGGAGGTTGTGGAGATAGCACAGGTTGCTGTAAAGACGGCGAGTGGGGGGATGGCGAAGATGAAGTTGGCAATGACGGTGGTGACGAGGGTAACTTTTCACGATGACGTTCGCAATTGTAGAGAGGCCTGCCGTTGCGGGAGAGATGATGTCATGATGGTTTGCCGTTGTTGGCGGAAAACCGACGGCGTGGTGCTGACGATGTTGGCAATGGCGACGGCGAAGTTAGTGATGACGGGGGCTGTAGCGATTGACACGGTAGTGATGGCCCTTTGGTTTAGGGTCACCCTCCCTCAAGGAGCAAGGCGAAGTGGCGCGGAGGAGCGGAGGTGTAATCAGTAGGCGGCGAAGAAGGCAGCAGGCGGCGTCGCGGGAGCCCGGGTCGACGAGGAGGCGGCGATGGTGGAAAGAGGCCCATAGATCGCCCAAGGACGCGCGGAGGGAGGACAGAGAGGCGGTAATGAGTGGCGGCGAAAGCGGAAGCTTCGCGGGCGGGGGTGATTTAGTATGCGGAGGCGGCAGCAAGCGCACGCAAGGGGGCGAGGCGGGGTTGGGCGGGGCGGGGTCGCCGGCGGCAACGGAGCCTAAGGTCGCGGTGGTAATTGAGACGATGGCACGGGCCGCAGCGAAGCTGGCAACGGCGACACTCGCAAGAGCCCGACCGGGAGAGGTGGCTCAGGGCATCAACTCTAGTGTCTCTGACCGGGAGGTTCTAGGCTTTGGTCCCGACAGCGGCAAGATTTTCGACACTAGCGTGTCAGCTAGGTCGAATTCAGTCGCGTATGGCGGAGAATTCTAGCGGCCGGCTGCTCTGATCACTGTGGTTTCTCCGATCAACACCAGGTGAATGCCGGAGCAGTACCCTAACAAACTGGCCACAGACCGCGCGCGATCTGTCCTTCCCCTTCCTTGTCCTATCCTCTCCCCATACACACACTAACATGCACTACACTACCACATATTCCGGGAGACCGGTCGGGAGCTTAGAGCTTGTCCCGGCTGGAGTGGTGCCCCGCTGGTGGTAGAGTCCTGGTTGAGGGGAAACCCCACTAGCCGACGGTAGGTCGGCGCCTGATCTCGCTATCCAGCGGGGGAAGATCACCGCCATCTCCCCAGAAAATACATGCACTACACTAACGGGACTAATGACCAAAGCTTTTGACGCACCCGGAAACACGAAAAAATCAATCAATAACCAAAGGGGAAGAATACCACCGCCTTCCGAGGAAAAAGAAATGTACCACATTTTCGGGACTAATGACCTCCGTTGTTAGCGCGTCTGAAATCACTAACGACCAACTAACCAACCAACTGCAAGAGGCCGAGGAAATGACGGCCTGGAATAAAGAGCGGTCGGAGAGGGCGCTGGCGACGGCGGCGGCGAAGGAGAGGGCGAGTCCAGCCCTGCTCCGCCGCACTTTACAGCAGCTGTTACCCCACTTGTTTCGCGTTCTTTTATGGCGATCACTTTATTGTCTTCAGGTCGCGCTGCGCGGTGAGGCGGGGAGGGGCGAGGGGTTCTGTGGCGCGGTCCGGCGCGATGTGGCGTGTGGGTCTTGGGTTCGAGTCTGGCACATCAGAGCCGCGTGGCCGGTATGACCTTTCACTAAATTATTTGTTAACTAGGAGGATCGTGGCTGAATCCGTGCGCTGCGCTTTCGAAGAAGGAAGCTGGACAAGGGGCAAGGGGCAGTGGGTGCGCTCAAGGACGGAGGAGGAGGTGAGAGTTCGCGGAGTAGGGATATCTGCGACAGACAGTGGGAAAAATGAAAATGAAAGTGAGAAGTACTGAGGCGAAGTAGTGGGTCGGCGGGAGGGACAAGTGTGCAAGACAAACTGGCAGGCCTAGTGGCCGGGTATTATAAGCGATGGTTTTCTATGGTTTCTCCTATCAACACCAGGAGAATGCTGGTGCCGTACCGTAACCAATGGGCACGGAGTGCGCGCGAGCTTTCCTTCTTCTTCCTTGCCCTATCCTCGTCCGATTCTCCCTTGTTTCTCTCTCTCTCTCTCTCTCTCTCTCTCTCTCTCTCTCTCTCTCTCTCTCCCTCTCTCCCTCTGACATACACACACCTACACAAACACACACTTTCTTCAATGAACTACATCACCACACGTAGGGAGAAGGGTGGGAAGTTCAGAGCAACTCTTGGCTGTGACGGTGCTGCGCTGATGAGAGATACCTGTTTGGAGAGAACTCCGCAAGCCGACCGAGAGATCGTCACTCGATTCTTCCAGTAAGTGGGGCAAGAACAGTCTCAAACCACATCAGTGATAATGTTTGATGTCTAAGATGTACCATTGTAATAACAGCACAAGGCCGGACGCAGTAGGGAACGCGGGCAGAGAGCAAGAATGAGTAGGGAGACGAGACAGAAGGGAAAAGGGCAGGTGCGTGGCATTGCGTGGCGGGAAGCGTTGGGGCGGGACGGGACGGAAAGGGACGGAAAGGGACGGATCGGGACGGATCGGGACGGATCGGGACGGATCGGAACGGATCGGAACGGATCGGGATGGATCGGGACAAAACGGGACGAAACGGGACCGGACGGAACGGAACGGAACGGAAAGGGACGGATCGGAACGGAACGGGACAAAACGGGACGAAACGGGACGGATCGGGACTAAACGAGACGGGACAGGACGGGAAGGGGAGCATCGGGACGGGACCATACGGGACCATTTAAGGCGACGCGACCATGCTACAGAGCTGTGGGTAACGCAGATCGGGAGCAAGGTTAGGCGCGGGGGTGAGTTGATCGAGGTGAGAGATGAGAAAGGGCGGGTGCGGGGCGTGGCGGGGCGAGGAGAGACGGAGCGGGGCGGAACGAGACGGGTCGGGACGCGTCGAGGTAAGGCGAGGCGACCATGCTGCAGAGCTGTGCTGCACGGACCCGCATGAATAAACATGGCGTTATCGACGGTCGGACGAGGGCGGAGGGCGTGGGCGGGCGGCGGCGAAAGGGCAAGGAGCGCCCCTGCGTGCGAGTGCCGATGGCCTGCGCGCTGCCCCTCGTCAAACTTGGACTAGACGGACGAAGCCCGAGCTGTCTTCAGCCGTGCGCTCTCGGCCCCCGCCGCCTGCCGGGGCCCGTGCACGTGCGGATTCTGCCCACTAATACCCAACACTCACTTAAGTTTTTTTTCCGGGCGCGTCAACTGCCTTGGTCATTAGTCCCGTTAGTATAGTGCATGTTTTTATCTCTCGGGAGATGGCTGTGATCTTCACCCGCTGATGGCGAGATCCGGCGCTGACATACCGTCGGCTAGTGGGGTTTCCCCCTAACCAGGACTCCCCCACCAGCGAGGTACAACCCCAGCCGGAACCAGCTCTAAGCTCCCGACCGGTCTCCCGGGATATGTGGTAATGTAGTGCATGTTAGTGTAAGTGTGTGTGTAAGGGGAGAGGATAGGACAAGGAAGGGGAAGGACAGATCGCACGCGGTCCGTGGGCCGTTTGTTAGGGTACTGCCCCGGCATTCGCCTGGTGTTGATCGGAGAAACCACATAAAACTACCGATCAGAGCAGCCGGCCGCTAGAATTCTCCTCCAGACAGCGACTGAATTCGACCTAGCTGAAAAGCTAGGGTCGAAAATCCTGCAGCCGTGAGGATTCGAACCTAAGACATCCCGGTGAGAGACGCTGCAGTGACATCAGTTGATGCACTGAGCTACCGCTTCCGGTACTCACTACAATGCAATCCATACATTACAAATTTGCAGTATTTTCAATACCCCCTCTCCCCCCTTTGACGCACCTGTAATGCGCGTTTGAATGCCCTTTAATAATTACGTAACGCTTATGTCAATCCTCTCACATTGAAGTCAAAATATATTATAACGATAAAAATCATTTGAATGAATTTTGTGTTATGTATTAAAATTTATGCTAATTTAAGTTATAATTGGTTGGTGATAGTGACAGCACCTAACAACAAGATAAGAAAAAGTGTTCGAGTGTCTCTCATAGGCGAGACAATTTCTGACAAGCCCTACGCCCACATCAGTGATGTGATAGATGCAAGGGCAAGAGACTATTGTGCCGATTTAATTGGATCCTAGAATATACTACGTATCACTCTGCATAATCAGTCTGATTCCTCGTAATGTTAAAAAAATTCAATAAATATATCATTGGTGAAAAGATATTTTCATTCGTTGAAACAATTAAATTAGTTTCTCTCATTTAATTGTATTTTTTAAAATTAATTTTTTAAATTTATTAATGTGTTTGTATAATGATGACCGAATAAAAGGAATAATTTCAATTCATGTTTAAAATTAAAAGGGGAAACGTTACGTTACGCTAATCTAATACCCCTTCCCCTATGAAACTCAGACTAACACTTCCCCACACCCCCTCCCCACTCTTTAGCGTTACGTAATTTATGGATGATCCCCATAATGTGTACTCGTGTTCTCATAAAATTTCGTCAGCTGGTAGAACACCATGCGAAACCCACTTTTCCAAATTTAGAAGTGCCCTGGAGTATTAGATGTAGTGTTTTAAAGGTGTTCTGCATCAAGACCTTTTGTGACCTCCCGTAGCGGGTAAATCGTTCCTTCGACAGCGCGAGGAACGTTACGCAACGTCTATGAACCAGGGTCGGTTTTCTAGCGAGGTCTGTCTTTCATGAGTGACGGCAAAGACCATAACCGTTGGTCTCTGTTTAGCTTGAAGCGCAGTGACACGCGTTCTTAATAATTCTACCGAAGTCATTTGTAAGGATACATGCTGCAACGAAAAAGAAACTCGCATACGGTACACTACGAAACGACACTGTTTTTAAATTATATTATCAGAACCCATTATTGTGAAAGTTTTGTTACTAACCAAAAAGTGAAATGTGTATTTATTTTATTTATTTATCGTATATCAAGGTAACATTCTCAGGGACCCAAATCTTTGCAATAATTATATTTGAATTATTCAAGCATGTGTTCGACCTTATTCTCTTCTGAACCTTACACGTAATCACCCGTCTTAGTCACCCTACATGCTACATGTCCTCGAGACAATTGACACCCTGCTGACAGATAGGCTGATAGCGGCGGCGCAGCTCCTGAATAATTGCCGCAGGACTGGAGGTGCGCAGCGATTTCCGTGCTTCGGCAGACAGTAAGGTCATGAAAGGTCTTCATACTGTCTCAAAAACACTACTGGCAATGGACCATAGTACTTTGGGTCTGAAAACTGCTGAAAAAGCTGGCAAAATTTCATGTCAATACTATTATCCAACACATGTTGTGTGTAAGACGGAGAATTTCTGCAAAACATGTTTGTTAAAAGGTGATTTTAAATGCTTTGGTTCAAGTGTAATCAGTAATTTTTAGCCGAGCAAATTTGTTTCTGAATATTCAAACATATTTTGTTGCTTTGCAAAACTTTTTACTTGGGAAGAGTACTGAACAATTTGTTATGAAGTTTAATAATAAAGTATTCTAAATTACGACATCTCAAAAATACAGAGTAGCAAAGAAACGCTTTGATGGTATTGTAGTCCATATTTACACATCAAGCTTCATTTCATTCTGTGACGAACTAAAGTAGTTTTTAAATCATTCTTGGTATTACTTGGAAACTTACTGAATCTTTAGTCCATTCCAATTTTTACCCATGATCTTAACATCAGCATAACAAATAGAGTTGATGTGAAGGCACGTTCTTTTGTTAATACCTGCATTACACAAGTGTCATCTTCCTGTGTTAGTACTTCTTTGTTTTGGATAATCAGTTTATGTTTTTAGGATTATTAAGTGAATTAGACTTAATATAATGAATTCTCTACCGTACGAATAACTTCACTTCATTCTCAATGTATGTTGCAGTCAGAATTTTGCATTTCTTTGAATAATCCAATTTCAAATTTTCTGTTCCTGTCGTAGTACTACGTCAATTACCATTAATATCGTTAGTACTGCTTTTATAATCAACGGAAACACGTACATTCTCGTTGACGAAATTTCCTCTTTTATCTTATATTCATTTGATATAAGCTTCTTTGTGCTATAATAATTATTCTCCCGTATCCTGTTTCCGTAACATCCCTTAAACGCGTCTGACCTGTGTTGTATTCGTTCCATTATACAAAAAAAAAACGAGCTCATATGCTTTAATATTTGTATTTTATTATTCAGCGCAATTTAGCCTGCCATTTTCGTTCCATGGCACACAATTATTCCAGCTTTCGTCTTGTAGGGGAGCCTGCTGCCAGGGAATTTGTGTGCCCATTAAATTCAATGCGGAATCCGCTGAATGAGGTAGGGAGCGGAGCCCTCCAAAGGGGGAGCCCTTCCGGCTTGCCGCCGCGCCGCCCCTCCCCGGCCCTCCCCGGCCCTTCGCGGCCCTTCGCCGACCTCCCCGCCCTTCGCCCTCGCCCTGCTCCCCCCCCCCGCCCCGCGAGCGACACACACCTGCCAGCGGAGAGACATTCTCGTTATCTGCGCGCCATTGAGGGCTTCTGGTTGAAGGCGGGCGGTGGGGCGAGCACCAGTTCCGGAAATATAACTTTCATGCAGGATAGAAATTAGTATATTGTGTAGTGGGCCTATTTCCATGCGAACGAAAAAGGAGATTCGAAAATCATCCTTGAATTTAGTTCGAAGGTGGATCGAATGAATCAAAATATTCCATTATGCTAAGGAATGTTACTAATAATTCTAATGAAATTATCTTTCATTAGAATCCAATGAGTACTTGTACCGAGAATCATGGATGTATGGGATTTTGAAGACATCGTCAGCAACATTTGTGTTTTGCTATTGCTGAATAGGTTATACTGTCCAAGGAAGCACCAAACGTCTTTAAGACTAGAATTTTGTAGATGATTCTGTGAACAAATCTGGAGGGCATCTATACAGTCCACAATGCGCATTGCTATTGTACATTTAAAAATTCATTTTCTTCTGTTTTAAATCTCGGTAAAACGCGAGTTATATTTTTAGGAAACCGTTTCAGGCCTGTTATATTTTCAGATATATATAGCTCTTCTGGGTACCTCTGTTCGTTACGCAAGTTGTTAGAAACGTGTACAATCTCGAAATCGCATGAAAAAAATCTTTTGAATTCACTTATTATTCTTAGTCGGTGGATCTTTAGCAGATGATTCTTCTTCTTCTTGATTTCCAGGATTAGGGATAATTGCTTGTTCCGGCTTCACACTCCTGTCCTCGATCGACCAGCATTTCTTCTTCCGGAAGGTCTATAATTCAGGAACTTCTTGGGGATTCTTTGTGGCGCCATGTGCATCACATGTATTTTCCATCTTCTTTTGTAATTGGTTGCTATTTCTGTTAGTGGTTGGTATATTTACAACTTTATAAATAAATTAATAGTGACTGCTTGATATTCTCTGATTTAATAGGAGGAATCTAAGCCTTGAAGTTTATAAATACACGCACAGCTATATTACTGTTAACCCACGCCCCACGTTAGGTCTAATAACAGAGCCAGAAATGGCAACGCATATTTAAGGGCCTGGAATCAGTAAACTTTCTAATCGAGTCAGATTGACCGGGCAATATCCGTTTGAAAAAAGTCCTAGGTATGATTTAGGCGCAAGTGATGTTCACAGACGGACGAACATTTTGAAAAGGAAAAAAAACAACACTTTTTTGGTATCTAGGGATCTCAGAACGTGTATTTTTGTTGGAATTTGGAGCCGTTTTAGAGAAAAATGCGTTTAATCATTTATGAAAAAGTGGAATTTTGTGTTCATTTTCACAGAAAAGTTTTGAGTTTTCGAGAAACTTTATAAGGCATCATTTAAAGAACGTGTACTCGTAAAAGATGATCTAAACTTAATACCGTCAATGTAAATGTTAACGACCTGAGAGCCAAGTCAAAAACTTACATTTTTGTAATTTTTGAAAAACAAAAGAGCAATATGGGGTTTATATCATCTAACAGATTACATTTAGCACTATCCCTACTCAAAGTGCGAAAAAAAGATCGGCTTTTGAGAAAAACTTGATTTTGATATTGTGGAAAATGGCACATTTTGCACTCTGCATTGCGCGAAAACTACTAAAGTTTTCAAAAAAATGTACATGATTTTAATGAAAAAACTAATTAGGGACAACAAATTTTATTTGAAGGAGAAATCTCTATTTTAAATTTTGTAGTTGTAGGAAGGCACCGAAAAAAATCAAACACTTGTAATTTTCAAAAATGTAGAGTTAACAGTAAAAATCGGACCTAGTCCACCTTTATAAGTGAATTTTACTCTATTCTGATAAGATAACAAAAGAAAAAATTGGAGCACTTTTTGAGAAAATTTCGAAAATGTCGCAAGGGCTTCATGTAAAGTACTCTCAAAAATTAATGAACGTTTTTCGAAATCGCAGAGCTTCGAGTCCCATCAGATTAACCGGACAATGTCCCTTTTGTAAGAAACCCTAAGTATGGTTTTTTGCAGTAATGGTGTAATAACTTTTTCTGTATCAAGGTTCCACAATTTCTGAAATCTGACTACATAACGTGTTAGAGGAAGTAATTTACTACATATTTGAAGAAGTTAAATCTACTTTTTCTGTATTAGGGCCCCACATAATAATTTTTTAAAAAAGGATCTCCATTTTTGGCGCACCATTACATAACTCTCTCTATACTGTACTATTTTTCCTTTTTCTTTATAAAATTAATTTTTTTAAAGAAAAGTAATGATTGGAAAATAATAGGAAGAAAATTAGAGTTGATAATAATACACTGTATATTATAAAATATAATAATCTTACCGGCGAAGACGACAAACAAAAAGAAATCCAAAGTTCAACTGAATATCAATTTATTAACAAAAAATAAAAGCAAACGAAACTAAACACAATACTATTTACTAATATCTACCAACTTCTTACGCTTCTCAATGACAATTAAATTGAAATGAAATATAAAAGAATAATAATCAGTGACTTGACATACCAGAGTCACTAATTACAGTTAATCTGTTTACCACTCCACGTCGTCCATTTATATAAAAAGAACTCAAACTATTCATGTGAGCTTCTTTTCTTCCCTTTTATAAAAACACCAGCTTGCAGTTCCCCGCTTTCCACTGACTTATTGTGGTGTGTCTCCGTCTATTCCAATACAACTTCCTTATACTTTCAACTTCCATGAATGGTATTAAAAACTTAATCATACCTTAATAACGTCGTCTTGAGTAAAACTTCTCTATAAGTATAGACAATCTATATAGTCCAATATATTTCTATAACCATAATATTTTTTAATCCATAATACTTTCGCAAACGCTCATAATCTTTCTCCACAGTGTCCAATCACAAAATAGTGTTCTTTTCTGTGCGCTGACGAAAGGTTCTGACCATTTTCTTTGTTGATCCCCTTCTTCTGTCCATTAGTTTCGTTGGCAGGACAACCATCTCACATATTCTACGCCTTCAGCAGGCCTTGCCATTAGAAACAGATTCATTACAATATTACATACTCGTATATTACTCCGTAAATACGTACGTATACGAGAAAGTAAAATTAGTCAATTTATAAATGTATTTTGTAGATTATTTTTTCCATTTACCCATTAGGTATAAACACTATCATGTATATATATATATATATACACACTATCACTACATACATATATATATATATATATATATATATATATATATATATATATATATATATATTATATGTATAACACACCTACACAACACACGCTTAACAGAAATTTATTGACCTCTTTTAGATTTAATGGTAGTATGGTCATAATTATTTTATTTCAATTAAAAAGTTAATGAAATACAATCATCAACCATAGATGACGATGAAAGTAAAAATTGCGTAGTAGGTATAAAATAAAAAGAGAAAGCGTTTTCTTTCTTTGTTAACATACTAATTATTTCACGCAAGTCTGGCGTCAAACGTGTTAGCCTTTAAACAGTTGCCGTTGAAACAACACTGGAAAACAGCTTGTTTATTTAAAAGAATGCAAATTGCATATCTAATTCAATTTTCCACAGCATTTCCGACAGTAATTAGTTCCTCTCAGTGTGGTGATAAAAAGAGCTAAAGAGAGACGCAGGCCATGGTACGCAAGAAGTGTTATTGTCCGTGAAATCGCTCGTGCGACAGTCTAGTGAGAAACTGCAATACAACGAACGAGCAAATTACGGAAATTTTAAAGAATCCCTTTTACATTTCTTCAGGCACATTTTATTTAGTTTTACAATAAAATTATCCGACGACCTGCATGACCGAGGTGGCTAAGAGCGTGAACCTACTCAGCTCTTCGGTCCGAAGAATCGCGGGTTCGAGTCCCGCTTTGGGCATGGTTGTTTGTCCCTTGACTTTGTATGTGTTGTCGCGGAGGGCCTCGTGTTCTGCTGACCCCAGATGAGAGGAGCCCGCAAGTGTGTTGGTGTTTAGTATACGGTCGAATGTGCGTCCCATCGGGACGTAAAGGATATCCGGCTGTCAGCGGCATATAAGGTATAGAAAAACAAAATAAAATTTATAAAAGGAATAAAAATATCACATCGTGCACGTGACGAGGTCACTTGTTCTTGTATTAAAAAATCGTGGGCCTGAAAGAATTTTAAAAGTTCCCGTGGCTGTTTAATTTGAATGATTAATCAAATTAAGAATGAATTACCTGGGCAATATTGCATGCGTGAATCTATGGGATGATGTATAAACATTTAAATAAAACGGGTAAAAAAATAATCTCATCAAAAATTGTTGGAGAAACACAGAAATGTATGGACGAACATTACCATACGATTAAAAAATATGTGAACCAAGAAAAGGGAGTGACTAGTAAAAATGTACCAAGACTATTTTCTTGGATAAATAATAAATGTGGCAATTAGTGAGGAAATGTAAATGGACGATATAGAAGATTTCAAGAAGTCCACGGGATGAAGTAGGTAGACTTCCACGTAAGTCTTGAAATGTGTAGCCAAAAAAGAAATAACGCAGGGGCAGTCAGACACAGAATGAAATAAAATAAAATAGAAAGATATGTACTTTGTTGTTCAAATAAAAGCTTACGAAATATGTGTAGTCAAAAATAAAACATGTATAGTTTTATAATAATTACATATAAAAGGCAAAAATAAATCTATTTTTAAGAAAAGTACCTTTCACTACCATATTCAGAAAATTTTCATAGTGGAAACCCACATAATCCTCACACGCCTGGAAACAAAAATCAACACTGAAAGACGCTAACTAGCAGTTAATCATTTTTGCATGGCATATCGTCGTCCTTTCACTAACAGTAGGTATTTGAGGTTTGCCTGAAACCTTCGAACTCCCCGCAACACAACAGAGACGGCGAGGCGGCACGTCGAGAGGCTGTAGATTGATTGCAGCCGGATGGTCGCGCGTGCCTGAAAGCCCTCGAGGAGATGTTTCAACAACAATATTCCTCCTCCTCCTTCTCTCGCATGGCTCTCACACTCGACGAGCAAGATACACAAGGCAGAAAGCAGCGACTCTGGCGGTTGCTGTTGGTGGTTGATACCGATAACAGGCACCTGGAATGCGCCCCCCGCTACCCGTCGAGCCCAATCGCGATGTGAGCATCGCCGGTAATATTCATTCTCGCTTTTTGGGCTGATTATCGCAGGGAAATTCCGGGGAGTAAGGCTTAGAACTAAATTTCGACAAATCCAAGGCATCAAAACGAAACATTCAAAGTCGTCCCAATGCTGAGTCCGAACACAAACTTGTCATTCATTCATTTATTTGTTTATTCTTTCCTTCATTTATTTATTTATTTATTTATTTATTTATTTATTTATTTATTTATTTATTTATTTATTTATTTATTTATTTATTTATTTATTTATTTATTTATTTATTTATTTATTTATTTATTTATTTATTTATTTATTTATTTATTTATTTATTTATTTATTTATTTATTTATTTATTTATTTATTGCATTTATTTATTTATTTATTTATTTATTTATTTATTTATTTATTTATTTATTTATTTATTTATTTATTTATTTATTTATTTATTTATTTATTTATTTATTTATTTATTTATTTATTTATTTATTTATTTATTTATTTATTTATTTATTTATTTATTTATTTAATGTATATATTTAGTTTTCTGGCTACGTTAATTACTTTAGGAAGTATAGTGTTTCTACATGCCGGAAGATGGCGGTGTCCCTCCTCACTGTTCTCTGAGATGCGGAGCCGAGATACTCGTCGACTTTTCAAATAACAAAAATCCTTCCTTTATGTCCAGTTCTATATGTACCTCACTACACCGACTCTCCCAAATATGCTCGCCTATTGACTCTTCCGTTGCTTTTCCTTAATCAAAATAAACCGCCAAGATTGCATTGCGTTCCTTACATCCAAATTCTCCACTAAACCACGACACTCTGAGTGAAATGCGCTACCAATCATTTACGACCTTACTCCAGAACGACGATTTTCTTTCTGGTTGTTGATTCCTTCCGTCCTCTTCAGTCCACCGTCTCCATGACATGGAAAACAATGAATTGCTAAACTGTGTTTTATCCCCGTAGGCTATATGTGCTTGATGCCAAATATATGGACGAAATGTAATGTATGTATGTACTTTGTACAGCTGTTTACGAGCATGGGCCTACCAGCGGAGTCCCAGCCATGCGGCCATGGTTAATGGGTACGTGTGATTAGCGATTTCTACGCCGTATCTCTAGTCTTTTCAACCTGAGAAGTGAGCTTTCTCATCGTCACACTGCAACGGATACTGGGAAATTGCAAGGAAAGTGCATAGTTAATGTTTGCCCTGACCGGGAATCGAACTTGGGGTTGCGCCTTGGAAAGCGAGGACGCTAACAAGCGAGCCACCGAGGGCCCAATATTGACGAAATATGACCTCCAATTTCGACTCGTTACAGAACAACTCCCTATATAAGAACAAACTACCACGAACAATGCGCGGTCATCTCTTTCCCAGCTCCTCCCCTGTGTAACGTCTCAGTCGTCAGCCCGTCGTAGTTACGTCACTATCGACTTCCCGTTGCTGACTTCCTCCTTGAGCAAATAACGTTCTTTATCGTCAACAAAATGAATAACAATTTATTTTCAAGACTTCTGCGTTACAGTTCAGGTTACAATTTCTTAACACTTTGAAGTTATTGCTGATACATCCAGCATACGATGGATTCATTTGCTTAAATACATATTCCCCTGGATATGAAACTTTTTCGAAGTAGTCTCCACGACATCGCAAAGTATTCTGCTTGTTTATTTTAGGGGCTTCTATCGTAATATCAACTGCTTCCAACGGTAACCCGTTACGTTTCAAATGTTTTCTTAGGACCACTTTGTTCTGAAATGTTCTTTCGCCCATTGATCAAGGAAAATGGCCGATTAGTATTGAAGATCCGGAGATGCAGGCACTCGTCACAAGACCCTCTTGACACTGCCTACTGGTAACTTATTGAAAATATTAATTTCTTCTCCTCCTCCTACCGGGAGCGGTGGCTCAGTGCATCAACTGATGTCACTGCAGCGCCTCTGACCGGGAGGTCCTAGGTTCGAATCCTCACCTTATTAACTTCCACCATCCTTTTGTTGATTTCTTCAGATATATTATTTGCATCAATAATATTATAAATATTAGTATTTTGATATAATAACTTCATTTGTGTGTAAATTTGATCGCCATTGTAATGATCATCTCATATTCACACTAAGAAATTTGTGAGGTAAAAAACAACACATTTTTCGAATCAGAACATCCATATGTTTAAGCAATTAGGTTGGTGTTTCAAATGAACCGATACGTAAAAGGACAGTTATAAAAGAGTGAGCGTGGTTCACTGAGTAAGTGGTAACGGAAGCCGCGAGCGTCCAGGAGCAGCGGGTGGCGCGCCGGGGGCGTGGGTCGCGCCCCGGGCGGCGGCGAAGGGCTGTCGCGCCACACACCGCGCCGCCGCCGCGCGCGAGATTAATTGCCGCCATCTATCGGCGCGACACCGCAACAGGCGCTAAACAGCGCGCGCGCCGCATTCAACACCTGCACGGCGCCGCGCCACACCCGGTCACTCGACGCGCCACCGGACCCTGGCCCTGGCCTCGCGCTGCTCCCCGCCCGCCCTCCGTCCGCCAGCCGCCGCCCACCGACCGCCCGCCGCCTGCCCGCCGCCCCCTCGCCCGCCCGCCGCCCTGGCCTTGCGCTGCTCCCCGATCGCCCTCCGCCCGCTCCCCCGCCTGCTCCCCCGCCGCCCGCTCCCCCGCCCGCTCCCCCGCCCGCTCCCCGCCCGCTCCCCGCTCACTCCCCCGCCTGCCCCCGCCAGCTCCCCCGCCCGCTCCCCCGCCCGCTCCCCCGCCCGCTCCCCCGCCCGCTCCCCCGCCCGCTCCCCGCCCGCTCCCGCCTGCTCCCCGCCTCCGCTCCCCCGCCCGCCCCGCCCGCTTCCCCGCCCGCTCCCCCGCCCGAATGTCCGCCGCCCGCTCGCCTTCTGCCCTGGCCTTGCGTTGCCCTACCAACCCCCGCCCGCCACCCACCCATGGCTTTGCACAGCCTCCAGCCCGGCCCCATTCACCAACTGCTCACCGCCGAATGCCCGCCGCCCGGACGCCGCGCGCTCGCCGCCCGCTCGCCGCCCCGTCGCCCACGCTGCACTCCGCCCACCCCCGCCCACCACCCCGCCCTGGGCCTGGCTCTAGCTTCGCACTGCTCCCCGCCCGCCCTCCACCCGCCCGCCACCGCCCCGCCTGCCTCCTGTCTACAACCCGCCTACCCCCCGCCGTAACCTCGCGCTGCCGCCGTCTTCTCCCCGCCCACCATCTGACCTCGCCCCGCCCGTCCCCGACTGTCACCCTCTGCCCGCCGCCCGACCCCAGCCACCCACCATTCCCCTCGCCCGCCACGCTGCCTGACCACCGCCCTGGTCTGGCGCTGCCCCCGTCAACCCCCGCCCCGCATGCCGCCTCTGGCCTGGCTTCGCACTGACCGCACACAGTACAAGAAACTGTTTCGCGCACATCACGTTAAAAGAAAATTTCCGCAATCATTCTCAGAAATATCCTCAGCATTTCGGCTTACTTTAAGCTCAACCTTCTGAATATTATAAAAGATAAAAAAAATGTAAAAAGAACGTATTTCCCATAACAAAGTGTTTCTGAGAAAAATTCCATAAGATTCATTCGCTAATTTAAATAAGCAGACGGTGGTGTGCTTTTTTCCATGAAATAATTTGACATATATCGATTTATATAATATTCTAAATTTGTAAAAAGTCTTATGTTTCCTTATTTCGTCTATTTCCTTTTACCTCAGAAGAGTTTCCTTTGAGACAAATGACGAGGCTAATGTGACTCTTCACTTGCCGCAAAAATCTCTCTGCCAGCAAATTGCGCTCACATATGCGAAACTATTTTAATATCAATCTGCGCCTCAGGTTCCACCTCCGCTAAATATTGGGTAACGGGCCCGCTTCCAACTTCATCGCGGCCAACGCGGCCGTCCGCTCTCCGAAGCATTTCTGGAACTTTGTTATTCGCTGCGTATTCCCTCGTGTCGGACCTATCCCCCCCTTCTCTCTCCCCGAAATAACAGTACATAAATGGTAGCATTCCTAACCTCCTGGCGACTGTGACAATTTTAGGTGGTGTTTTCCCATTCACTGCGTTGGGGAATGTTTGACTTCCACAAAATTAGTAAAACTGTTTGCGCCGTATTTCTTTCCGATGGCGTCAGAGATTGTATGTCCGGCAATAACGCAATTTGTTTGTTTATTTTCGCAGATGAGAGCTTCCGAAAATATCCGTTTCCGCAAAAAATGGTGTCGTTTCAGTAGTAATATTTTTATGAGGTTTTATTAGCGTTTGCAACATAGATTATGATTACTTTTGTTTTTACAAAAATCTAGTATGATGAGAATCGTGTTATGAGTTAAAAGGGATTTTAAATACAATACATTTGCTACCTATGTATTTTGTTGCTTTCCAGTTAGACTTGCTTAGTATTTAATTCACCAGTTTTGCAAAGTATGATTGCATCAATACAATTTAGTTCATTTAAAAGTCATTCGGTGTATTGAACCGTCATGTTTATCTAAAATGAATACGTCCTCGAAATTTAAAAATCTTGAAAGAATTAATTCTATGATTTCAAGTGGTGGTGGTGGTGGTGGCGAAGCATAGACAATCATGTCTAAAGAATTTACTGTCTCTAAAATGTGAGATATTTTGTTGTGTGCGCAAGATGGTGAACAAACTAACTTATTTTTTCATATAAAGAAAATATTATCTATTTTTTTACATTTGTAATATCTTAAATGTTTTACTGAAGTGCGTGTCCAAGAAATTCGCCGTATAAATTCACTGATTCAGTTATTGTCAAAACGTGCTTCAAGAAATAAATACTCGCTAATGTAAGAGAGACAATTGCTCGTTGTGACCGCTTAAAGTAAGTACATATATAAACGCTTCGTGTTTTTACGTTCGCTGTACACTTTAAGTATTTATGAATTCTGGCGGAGCAGCCTTTTTTTTTCTATTCTTTGTGGTAGGTGGCGACCATTCACGGTGATATTACTCCAGTGCTGTCATTTTTAATCTCGTTTTATAAACTCTACTGTAGTTTATGACATACATTTGAGGTATTTCCTATTGAAATTACACGGAGAAAAAAATGAAAATTCCTAAGAAAAACGTTAGCATAGTTGGAATGAATGTGATTGGAAAAACAGAGAAATATATTGACTTGATTCTGAATAAGTGAATCGGGCAGTTATGTAATGAGCATCCATGATGCTACAGCAGTAGGTGTTTTGTGTAATTTGTCAATGCCTGCCTGTATGCAACATGCAGGAATCTTGTGGCTTCAAACAAGTATTTTATGGGAGGACAGATTGCAAAGAGTCTGTGACAGATCACCCGCCGAGTAACACCTTGCGGTTTAAATTTTCAGATGCGCAATGCGGCAAAGCGGATTTACAGAGTACCTGCAATATTTCTGGATAACTCAGTATTGCTATCCTTCCCCACTAATGACCGATGATTTAATTCAGAGTCTTAATAATTGTCAAATAGAAACAATCTTTTAACAAACATTTCTTTCCATCGTTACAAAATACTACTTTTTTGCGTGGTTATTATGATTTTTATTAAACTAACTTAAGATATATTTTTCATTAATTTTGAATTTCACTCCCATCGAGTAATGCTGCTTAACCGTACAGTAGTTGCGCCATATTTTCAAAAAGCCAGAAACCGAGGACGCTAGTATCAAAAAGAGGTTGAAAGGAAAATAGATTAAGGAAATAAACCAAGTTTTAGAACGGAACTGCATAGAAAATATCCAGGAATGTTATAAATACTTTTATAAAAATTTAATTACAATATGTGATAAATATTGGAAATTATATGTAAGAAGAGTGTCAAAGTTTATACGCTAATTCACCAATTTACGAATAATGAATAACGACAAAGTTATCAATACTTTTAAAATTCGTAAAAACAATTCACTACATTTTTGTTTAACTATTTCATTCACTTCACTCGAATAACCCTTCCTATATATTCTGATCAAAAGTTGTAAAGCCAGTGCTCGCGTCGGACTTGTGTCTTCAATTGCCGATTGCTCCAAAACCGCTACACTGATTGACCAAAAGAAAAAAAAATGATTGACATCAACGGTTCATAGGAAGGTTCTGAAATCTCTTAAGTTCCCAAGTCACAAGTATTAAAACAAAGAAAAATTAAAATTGTGCCTACTTAAAGTGTGCGCGTGCAAGCACTGCAGAGTTTACTCAAGTTTCTTCCCTACATTAATCAATTCAGGGAATACTGATGAGATGTAGTTGACATTATTCAAGAATGAAATAATGGAAATCATCTTGGTTTTTGATCAGTTATGACCTCCATTATTTCATTCTAGTTTAAATCATCTTGTTTAATTACATCACGAGCACAACAATGTATTAATAATATGCAATTTCATCTCGAATTCGCGACCAACGATTTTCTCCTAAGTAATTTTCCTTCTGAGTGCTTTTGTGATTTTAACGAGTTGGATAAGTGCATGCATTAGTGTCCCTCAGCTGCTCTCATCCTCCCCAAAGCGGCATCTCCTGGCAGCCCCGGCTGCGTGTGTCTGGGACGCTAAATCTCCAGTGACAAGGACCGGATTGCAAACATCGGGAAGAGCGTTGCTCTACCCTCACCCCCACCCCGCCCCCGCCCCCCACGCCGCCCCCTTAACTGATTAGGAGTCTTTCAAAAGTTGTAATTAAGCGCTCGAAAAGTAAATAATTAAGTGCTTAATTCCGCGCTAGGAGCGAGACGAATTTTAGCTCAGGCCGGCGGTTCTTAATTGTATCAGGCGAGGGATGATGCAAAACTCGGGCGAAGGGAGCTCTGCAGAGCAGAGGAGAAGACGAACACGTTTAGTTGAAACGTGGGCCGCCGACGCAACATTGGAGGTGATTAGCGAGAGACGGCAGTTCTTAATTTTCAGGTGACGTAATTATGGAGACGGTCTTGTCTTTTTAGTGGAGGACGGGTCTTTGGATGACACAATTATATTCGTCCGGAAAGATAAATGTTAATGTTCTGCTGAAAATGTTTTATTTGGCAACAAAATTCAAGCCATCGTGAATTTGAAAATGAAATTGGACGATCTGACAACATCGCAATCAGAAAGACTGGACAATGCTCAGTAAATTATTTCAAATATTTTTGAGACGATTAGAATGTCAAACACAATGCACGTATGACTAATGCAAAAAATAACGAATTTCTAATGTGATTTGTGGTTTCTGATATGCGATTTCTAAAGCAAGTTCGGGCAGAAAACAGGTCTTAAATTTCAGATGAGATAATAATATAGCCGAAATTAAATGGTATAAAGAGGATTAACGTGTGGTATTCCAAAGACAATTTCAAACACAGGACTGTTATAAAACAAACCATGTAATGCTATTACGGATGATTTTGACGCAATTACGAGGAGTCGTATATTCTTAATTTTCAGATGACTTAATTAAGGAGATGGCTTTCATTTGTAAAAGACGAAAACTATTTGGTGAATAATTATAACAAGGAGTAAATAAAATTTAATGTAATTCTGGAAAGATTTTGTAGAGCGAAATCTTGATATCAGAAAGTCAATATATCATTATTTTGGAGATGATATAATAGTCTCTAATATCAATTAGAGTAAATCTGGGTTGGTATTGAACTTCATAACAATTTAAAATATATATAATTGAAATAATTATTTAAATTTATAATAAATTATATAAAATATTTACCTAACATTTTAAATGCTTATCACATTACTTTACTCTATTTCACAAAAATGGTATTAAGAATACAAAAACTGCTTTACTTTTGCAGTATGTAATTTACATTTATTCGCAATTCTGTTTTGTATTACAAGTGTTTATATAAATACGTCATTTTAAATGCAAATAATTTGAAAGAAATGTAAATATTATTTGCAAATATTATGCATGTTTCACAATTAAAAACAATAATTGATAATTGTTAATAATTAATACAAATTATTAACAATTGTTCATAATTTTACAATTTTTATGTATGATTTCAATTTTTGCTTCTCAGCCGAGGATCCCGGAGATGAAAGGTTATCGCCATTATCGCAGTGGTAAGCACTATGGATCACCTCTATGAACTGGAACTTCAAGGTATTATCTCTTTAAAAATATTCTCCTGAATTCTGTGGTTTCAATGGAAAGTTTTCTTTGATACATTATTGCAATAAACTTGCCATTCTCTCTCTAAAGAGACTTTCTTTGGAGCTTGATGAAATGCTTCCCGTATTTCAAGAATTTTAAGAACGCGTTCGGGAGAGAAATAAGTTTTCATTTTTAAAACACGTTCTGGAATCTTGATTCAAAGTCAGGTTGCAGTGGAGACAAAGACATGATTCTCAAATTCCTGTCTAATTTCTTCTTACCCTCCGGCACTTGATGTGATAATTCCTCCAGGAACATTATCTAAGGACGTGTCCGGATGCCAATTCGATATCTCAAAGGAGAAACTATGTCGATAATCGGGAAATCGATGCGACGAAGTCGACTAGTTACGAACTTCCTTGAGAGTTCCAGTCTGCGAACTTATTGAGTACACAACTGTGATTCCCTGAACTTCTACGAGGAAGTATCGGAAAGTACTTAAGCAACAATCTCCTCCCATTTCATTTCTTTCTCTTTTAGTGCTCGTTACCCACCGAGACGAAAAAAAAGTCCTTTCTCCAAAAGGTCAACTCCAATATGATTATTACATTACCTTTTAGAACTAGATAAAGAAGAATTATTTGAAGCAAAGTAACGAATTATCGAAACAGTTTGTTCTTTCGCATAAAATAATTGTATGTTAGTTCGATCCGTACCCAGAACTTAAAATCTTTTTATTACTGGGCAATACGTAATATTTTTGAGAAAATTTAAAGGAGATATATAATGGAATTGGGGCTTTGTGGCAATTCATCAAAACAAATATTAAAATAAAATATTGAAAATAGA
Organism: Teleogryllus occipitalis; assembly: GCA_011170035.1. Lineage (NCBI taxonomy): Eukaryota > Metazoa > Arthropoda > Insecta > Orthoptera > Gryllidae > Teleogryllus > Teleogryllus occipitalis. The sequence continues at coordinate 11,117 of BLKR01003733.1, read as the reverse complement.
GCTTATTCGTTCTAAATTACTCTTCAAATATCGCTCGTCCGAAGCGTTTTTCACAAATCTTTTCCCCCTGAAATATAATCTAAATATATTCTCAAGTACTTATCCCGTATCTACGGTGAGAGGAAATGTTTTATTAAAGAAGAATTATTGTAAAGTCGATATTCGGAAACTCGGCACCGCAAAGTCGGTCGCTTAGCCATAGCTCAGATATCTCGCAAATATCTTGATCCGGTGGGGCTCAGAGCCATTCAATTGTCACCAGATTACCGACCGTCAGCGGCCCCTATCGATCGCGTGCGACTTTCCACCCGAGTGCCTCGACGCGGAGGGGGACGTGGCGGAGCGGGACCGGGGGGAGGGGAGGGGAAGTGAGGGGGCGGGGCGTTTTTGCCGCGAGGCTGCGGGTATCGTCGTTCCTAAAGTCCCCTCCCCTTCCCCCTCTGCCTCCACGTCTTCCTCGACGTTAACACGCCGCCTCCGAAGCTCTCCGCGCTTCCGGTTTCCTTCCGTCGAACTCGACTCCTAGATGTAACCACTCCCGGCGTTTCTGATGGCCATTGCGTGCGGTTTGTTTGCCGAAGTGTGGACACGAAGTAATTGGTGGTTCGTTGAAATGTTTCCACTCTATTGTTGGCGTTTACTAATTCATTTGCATGATACTGAAACTTAATAATTATCTGTTAATTGTCTAATTAATCTGCCCCACATGGACACGCCATTGAAACTCTCCAATATGACTTCTACAAATATTCACGCTGACCTGAACTATTTTCTATAAATATTTTTGTCAATATGGTATCGTCGTTCCTAAAGTCCCCTCCCCTTGCCCCTCTGCCTCCACGTCTTCCTCGACGTTAACACGCCGCCTCCGAAGCTCTCCGCGCTTCCAGTTTCCTTCCGTCGAACTCGACTCCTAGATGTAACCACTCCCGGCGTTTCTGATGGCCATTGCGTGCGGTTTGTTTGCCGAAGTGTGGACACGAAGTAATTGGTGGTTCGTTGAAATGTTTCCACTCTATTGTTGGCGTTTACTAATTCATTTGCATGATACTGAAACTTAATAATTATCTGTTAATTGTCTAATTAATCTGCCCCACATGGACACGCCATTGAAACTCTCCAATATGACTTCTACAAATATTCACGCTGACCTGAACTATTTTCTATAAATATTTTTGTCAATATGGTATCGTCGTTCCTAAAGTCCCCTCCCCTTGCCCCTCTGCCTCCACGTCTTCCTCGACGTTAACACGCCGCCTCCGAAGCTCTCCGCGCTTCCAGTTTCCTTCCGTCGAACTCGACTCCTAGATGTAACCACTCCCGGCGTTTCTAATGGCCATTGCGTGCGGTTTGTTTGCCGCAGTGTGTACACGAAGTAATTGATGGTTCGTTGAAATGTTTCCACTCTATTGTTGGCGTTTACTAATTCATTTGCATGATTTTGAAACTTAATAATTTTCTGTTAATTGTCTAATTAATCTGCCCCACATGGACACGCCATTGAAACTCTCCCATATGACTTCTACAAATATTCACGCTGACCTGATCTATTTTCTATAAATATTTTTGTCAATATGGTATCGTCGTTCCTAAAGTCCCCTCCCCTTCCCCCTCTGCCTCCACGTCTTCCTCGACGTTAACACGCCGGCCTCCGAACTCTCCCGCGCTTCCGGTTTCCTTCCGTCGAACTCGACTCCCAGATGTAACAACTCCCATACAGTGGCCATTGCGTGCGGTTTGTTTGCCGAAGTGTGGACACGAAGTAGTTCACGTTGAAATATTTCCACTCTATTGTTGGCGTTTACTAATTCATTTTGCATGATATTGAAACTTAAACAAGTATCTGTTAATTGTCTAATTAATCTGCCTTACATGGACACGCCAATTTGAAACTCCCATATGACTTCTACAAATATTCACGCTGACCTGAACTATTTTCTATAAATATTTTTGTCAATATGATAAATCCGTTCCCTAAAGTCCTACCCCACCTTCCCCTCACCTGCCTCCGGATCTTGCTCACGCTCAGACGTTAACACGCCGCCTCCGGCTCTCCGTGGCACCGGTTTCCTTCCGTCGAACTCGACTCCCGGATGCCAACCACTCGGCGTTTCACTGCAGGTATTGTTTGCGTGCAGTTTTGTTTTGAGGGCGGACGCTTAGTAATTGGTGGTTCGTTGAAATGTTTTGCCTCTATTGTTGGTTTACTAATTCATTTGCATGTATTGAAACTTAATATTATCTGTTAATTACATACCTGTGTCCCCTTCCCATGGACATGCCATTGAAGGCTCTACCATGCTGACTTCTGAAATATTCGCTGACCTGAACTATTTTCTATAAATATTTTTGTCAATATGGTATCGATATGCGTTCAGTCCCTCCCCCCCTTTCCCTCTTGCCTCCACGTCTTCCTCGACGTTAACACGCCGCCTCAAGCTCTCCATGCTTTCCGGTTTTCTTTTCAGAAGTCGAACACCTCGACTCCCAGATGTAACCACTCCGGCGTTTCTGATGTATTTTTGCGTGCGGTTTGTTTGCCCGAAGTGTATGGACGCGGGTAATTGGTGAGTTCGTTAAAATGGAAACTTTACTCTGTTAGCGGCGTTTACTAATTCATTTGCGTGATATTGAAACTTAATAATTATGCTGTTAATTGTCTAATTCTAATCTGCCCCACTGGACATGCCATTGAAACTCTGCAAACTACCTACAAATAAACTCACTTTGCTGACTCTGAACTATTTTCTATAAATATTTTTGTCAACCTTAGGTACATCTCGTCGTTCCTAAGTCACCAACTTCCCCCTCTGCTCTGTCTTCCTCGACGTTAACACACCACCTCAAGGCTCTCCGCGCTTCCGGTTTTCTCCGTCGAACTTGCTCCCAGATGCAACCACTCCCGGCGTTTCCTGGTGATGGCCGCATTACGGTTGTTTTACTGCTAAGTATTGGATTTGAAACGTGGTGGTGTTGGTTCGTTGAAATGTTTCCTCTATTGTTGGCGTTCACTAATTCATTTGCATGATATTGAAACTTAATATTCTATCACAATGGTAATATCAATCCCCTCTAAAGCACCACCACAGACTGAAGCTCTCCTGCCAGCCTTGACTTCTACAAATATTCACGCTGACTGAACTATTTTCTATAAATAATTTTTAGTCATCGTTCTCAGAGTCCCTCCTACTTCCCCCCTCTGCCTCCATTCCCTCGACGTTAACGCGGCTCCGAGAAGCTCTCGCTTCCGGTTTCCTTCACGCGCCGTCGAACTCGGCTCTACAGCGATCGTAACCACCTCCCGGCGTTTCTGACAGAAACTACCGCGTACCGGTTGTTTGCCGAAGTGTTGGCGTTTGGAGTGATATTGTTGGATTGTTGTAATGTTTCCCTCTATTTTGTTGGCGTTCACTAATTCGAACTTACTATTGAGAACTTTAATAATTATCTGTTAATTTAAACTCTAATTAATCTGCCCCACATGGACATGCCATTCAATTCTTCCATATGAGCTTCTACTAGTATTCACTGACCTGAACTATTTTTCTATAAATATTTTGTCAATACCTTCAAGTCCCCCTCCACTTCCCCCTGCCCTTTCCGTCTTTCCTCTGACGTTAACACTGCTTTCGGCAAGCTTCGGTTTTCCTTCCGTCGAACTTTACTCCCAAGGCGGATGCCTCCGGCGTTTCTGATGGCCATTGCGTGCGGTTTGTTTGCCGAAGTGTGGACACGAAGTAATTGGTGGTTCGTTGAAATGTTTCCACTCTATTGTTGGCGTTTACTAATTCATTTGCATGATACTGAAACTTAATAATTATCTGTTAATTGTCTAATTAATCTGCCCCACATGGACACGCCATTGAAACTCTCCAATATGACTTCTACAAATATTCACGCTGACCTGAACTATTTTCTATAAATATTTTTGTCAATATGGTATCGTCGTTCCTAAAGTCCCCTCCCCTTGCCCCTCTGCCTCCACGTCTTCCTCGACGTTAACACGCCGCCTCCGAAGCTCTCCGCGCTTCCAGTTTCCTTCCGTCGAACTCGACTCCTAGATGTAACCACTCCCGGCGTTTCTAATGGCCATTGCGTGCGGTTTGTTTGCCGCAGTGTGTACACGAAGTAATTGATGGTTCGTTGAAATGTTTCCACTCTATTGTTGGCGTTTACTAATTCATTTGCATGATTTTGAAACTTAATAATTTTCTGTTAATTGTCTAATTAATCTGCCCCACATGGACACGCCATTGAAACTCTCCCATATGACTTCTACAAATATTCACGCTGACCTGATCTATTTTCTATAAATATTTTTGTCAATATGGTATCGTCGTTCCTAAAGTCCCCTCCCCTTCCCCCTCTGCCTCCACGTCTTCCTCGACGTTAACACGCCGCTTCCGAAGCTCTCCGCGCTTCCGGTTTCCTTCCGTCGAACACGACTCCCAGATGTAACCACTCCCGGCGTTTCTGATGGCCATTGCGCGCGGTTTGTTTGCCGAAGTGTGGACACGAAGTAATTGGTGGTTCGTTGGAATGTTTCCACTCTATTGTTGGCGTTCACTAATTCATTTGCATGATATTGAAACTTAATAATTATCTATTAATTGTCTAATTAATCTGCCCCACATAGACACGCCATTGAATCTCTCCCATATGACTTCTACAAATATTCACGCTGACCTGAACTATTTTCTATAAATATTTTTGTCAATATTTCTGATTAAATCTCCAATCAAAATTAATCTCAACTATCAATATTGATATCTCCATTTATGTTTACGTAATTGATTTCTCTGCTCTGCTCATGGATTTACTTTATAATGAAAGGTTTATAATATTGATTTTACTACCATCTTGTTCGTGGGTATCAACATAGAACATTTTATATCTTACCTTGCCTTGTGCGAACGTGCTGTCGGTACAGACCAGGGAATTCTGAACGTTCTGTTAGTTACATAATTTTTTAATTGATTACAATTGACTGCAAATTATCGACCTTGTTCCAAGAAAATAAATCAAACATCTATTAACAATTCAAGCATTATAATGCTTAATGGGCTCATGTTATTGACTTTTTAAAAAAGAATTATCGTTCCTCTACAGGTCAATTTAAAAGTTCATGGTTTACTTATATCTTCGCGCGCATTGGAGACTTCTCGGTTGAATTCCGGATGAAGTGTCCACCACGTCTTCTTCTTTCGATGTGAGTTACGTCTCTAACGTCTACGGAAAGTGGACCTATAGGCATTTTATAGCCGTCCTACGTACTACGCGAAAAATCCTGCCTACATGTAGATATAACTTCGAAACTGAAGGGGAGGAACTGTATATGAGGGATAGTTACTCGTGTTTTGCTCTGCTTGAATTTTGTAGCTAGATGAGATTGTTCTTTGTTTTGTGAATACGCTTGTCTAAGTTCCACAGTAAAAAGATTTAAATGTAAATATTGTTTCAAATACATCTAATCATTCACTAGTTAACATATCATTTTTAGCATGAGTGTCATTCATCACTCACATCAGTTTTGGAGAATATGTATGAATATGTATTTGGAGAATATGATAAAATCTATGATTCTGACGTTAAGTATGAAGTTGTAAATGTGAATAACCGCGTCAATTGCTCACTTTTCTGGAAGTCAATTGAAGTCTTTTCTCTAAGTTCGATAATAATTTAGTTCTGAAATATTTTATCAAGAATGGGATTTGGCATAGTTCAAAATAGATCCTTTAAGCAAAATTGAAAATGATATAAACTATTCAAGGTATTTTTATTGTTTTAATTATACTTCATTCCTCAAAGGTCTCAATTAAACAAGTTCAAATTCTTACCTTATTGTCACGTTGAACTGGACTCATATAATAGACAGAACCCATACACACCTGCAACAGAAAACAAGGTGGGTTATTCACAAAGAAATCGTATCAAAACATTTTATATTATACGAAATTATATTAAATCATTGAAGTGGTTGAGGTACCAATATTTTTTTGGTCGCGAATTGGCCATCCTGGGACTACGCAAAGTTGCCACTTGTAGCCACCTGGCCCTAGTCATATTCTCCGAGGTGAGGGGAAGTAAACATGACCTTTTTCGGGGTATCAGCACATTTATACCAAATCCATTTTTTCACCTCAGGATTGTTGGTCTGGGGAATGAAGTATGAGATTATGAAGATGATGGTGGTGATAATGAAAGGTGAATGGACAATCACAAACATACAAACACAACTATGCCCGAGGCGAAATTCGAACTCGCGATCCTTCCGTCCAAGATTGCCTCGACACTACTGTCTTAGCGTCCTCGGCTATCCGAATCGGTAGTTGTCACTATTAAAATACTTCTTTTGCAAACTTTCAGGAAACTTTTCAGGAAAATATCATTTTTGTTCTCATTGTGCTTTCATTTTCTGATCCCTGAACACAATATTGTGATTTTCATTTTGATTTTTGAACATTTTGAATTGAATCTTAAAGATACAACTTTAAAATCATAGAACGCTATATTGACATTGGGAATGAGTAGTATATTATTAAACAGTTCATTTCGGCAAAATTCATATCTCTTCAACGGTTCAGTTCAATACCTTGGATATTTCCCAATATTCAATTTAATACAAAAAGGTTTAAATAAATAAGTTCAATGCCTGGTGAAATTTACAAAGCAGTATAATTGAATAACATGACGATAGAGTTACGTAGAAGAAATAATTAATATCTAACAGCGTGGAAACTGTTCAGATTGTTTTGTTGTAAACGAGAATGCGGACCTTTCAGTTGTCAATGTGCTCATGACCTTTCAAACAGCGTGCGCATGCAGTGGCACGCACAATGCGCGCAATTATCCTCGGACAGCGTCGCTGGCATTCAGTCGAACAGCGGCACAGGAGCGAGAACGAACTACGCGCCCACGACGCGCTCTGTCGCTTCTTCTCGGTACTACTCGACGCCGCGTTCCCCTTGCTAGCGTTGCCCTCTCAGCAGCCGGCGCGCGAGCTATTGTCAGTCTGCAATTCCTATTCATCTATCAAGGCCTATTTTCAGTCCTCGGCGAAAGACATAGGGCCGTATTTATAAACCTCTGCCAGGGGCCTGACAGACCTAGCAGGCTGCCAGTGTTCGGTTTTGCGATTTATGAACGGCCCTCAGGAAATTCCAGACGTTCCTTGAGCTTCTAGCAAGCCCCCAGATGGTAGACCTCTAAGAGCTCTACTGGCAGAGCTTCATAAATACGACTCTTAATTTATAGGTCACTGCGAAGGCAGAATACCTCGACATTCTGCTTGGTTTTTATGATTTACTGGCTACTAGGTGATGTATATGGTAGCAAATCATTTTTGCAGACACATGTGGTTTCTCTCTGTACTCTACGTATATCTTCTGGTGTAACCAATTATCTCACAGGCAGTTATCATTAAGTATTCTATTTCTATTCATTGTCTTTTGAACGGCTTCACTTCAGCAAATATGCTTTCTGCAATCGTCTCAGTTATGCTATAGTAATGAATGCGCCACATATATTGTCCATGTGCAGAATTGACCTGGCCAACTGCACTAATCGAATGTATTCAATGTATTATCCAAGCTTTGGTACCGGTAGCGGTAGCTCAGTGCATCAACTGATGTCACTGCAGCGCCTCTAACCGGGAGGTCCTAGGTTCGAGTCCTGACAGCGGCAGTATTTTCGACACTAGCTTTTCAGCTAGGTCGAATTCAGCTGCTGTCTGGAGGAGAATTCTAGCGGCCGGCTGCTCTGATCGGTAGTTTTCCGTGGTTTCTCCGATCAACACCAGGCGAATGCGGAGCAGTACCCTACCAAACGGGCCCCGGACCGCGCGCGATCTGTCCTTCCTCTTCCTTGTCCTATCCTCTCCCCTTACACACACACTTACACTAACATGCACTACACTACCACATATTTCGGGAGACCCGTCGGGAGCTTAGAGCTTGTCCCGGCGAGGGCGGTACCCCGCTGGTGGGAGAGTGCAGGTTAGGGGGAAGCCCCACTAGCCGACGGTAGGTCGGCGCCGGATCTCGACATCCAGCGGGGGATGATCACCCCCATCTCCCGAAAAAAACATGCACTACACTAACGGGACTAATGACCGTAGTAGTTGACGCGCCCGGAAACACGAAAAAATCAATCAATAAAAATCCAAGCTTTGGTTGACTGATTGACCATTAGATTGATTATTTCGTGTTTCCAAGTGCATCAACTACTTAAATGAATACTCCCGTAAGTGAATTGCATGTCTTTCTCGAGAAGTGGCTGTTTTCTCCACCCCCTGCATGGGCGGATCTGGCGGCTATCTACACGTCGGCTAGTGGGGAGTTTCTAACCATGTATCTCCCACCAGCGGGCCACCTTCCTAGTCGGGACAAGCTCTAAGCTATCGAAGGGTCTTCCGACATGTGGTAGTGTAGTGATTGTTCGTGTAAGTGTATGTGTGTAAGGGGAGAGGATAAGAGACAAAGCAGAGGGAGAAAGGATCGCGCTATTCATGGCCCGTTTGTTTGTGTACTGCCTCGGCATTCGCCTGGTGTTGATCGGAGAAACTACGGAAAACTGCCCATCAGAGCAGTCGGTCGTCATAATTTTCCTCCTGGAGGCGAAATTTGACATAGTTTATTTATTTATTTATTTATTTATTTATTTATTTATTTATTTATTTATTTATTTATTTGTTTGTTTGTTTTACGTCGAAAAACAGTTCAAACTGCGTATGACGTGCTATGGGGAAAAATGAATTGTGTGCACATTTTCAAAATTCTGTAAAATTCTGTGATCATATACTACTTAAATTAAAAAAAGAAAAATAACAACAACCCTCCCATGTAATAAAATCTATTTTCAAGGATAAATAAGCAATAAATTTTGGCTCTTATGCATGTTGTCCTTCGGAATAATACGTTCTGCCGCGACAACATGGAAACGATAATTTGAATAATTGTATTTCCCACTGAATTCTAGAAGACATGCACAGAAAATGAAGTTACATTTATGTCCAGAAGCAAAACTAGGGGCCATCTCAGCATTTGGTCAATGGATCAGGGAAACTGGACGAAATACCTGATCGAGATGGGGGTCATTGACCCGGAGGCTGTAGTACAATAGTTGTTACAGGTTGTTTATACACATTTATACAGTCCAAATGGTAAATAATGCATTATGTATCATTGTGAAAATTAATGTTACTTTTCTTGTGATGCTCAGTATAGTCTCGAATTGTATAGAAACAGTTATGCAGCAGAAACGATTTCACTTGGGATTTAAACTTTTTTATCGAAAAAGTGTTGTAAAATAATGTACATGTATTGTATGAGCATTTTTTGTATTGAGCTGTTGATACTGTCACCTGATGAATATGATTTCTACGTCGAGTGTTATAGTAATAGATATCGGCATTTTCTGAAAATATATTCCCGCCCTTAAGCAAGTCGTTTTTGACAAAAACAACTGATTCGTAAATAAACAGACAAGGTAATGGTAAAATTCCTAGATTAATGAAGAGAGGCTTACATGAATCACGTGGGTGGGATTTGGTTATTATTCGTACGATTCGTTTTTGTAATCTAAAAGTCTGGGAGCTATAAGATGTATTTCCCCAGAATATTATGCCATATCTCAGGCGGAAATGAACATTCGCGAAATATACACAACGAGCAGTATGAAGGCTGACTGAATTTGAAAGTAACCCCAAAATTTATGAGAAGTATTTTCATTATATCGCAGGGCTTTGAATCGATCGAAGGGTATTCATTTTGAATTTTGAATCGTTCAAAGAGATAGGCTGACAAACGGACGGACAGACAGGCAGATAGTCGGGTAAACAGGAATGTTTACCCGATTCGATGTTCTGGATACTGATTTAATTTCCATGATTGAGGGAATATTAAATAAATAACAGAAATTAAGAATGAAAAATTCGGTTATAAGATACATGCTAAAGCCCATCTCATAAAACGAGCTTTTTCACGTAAACACTAAACGGTTTTACATTTTGGTTATGAAAGAGAAAGAAAGGTAACATAGACAAATATGCATATTCATCACAAATGTAAATTTCTGTCGAACACTTTTTCATTCACAGCTCTGTCAAATTCCTCTGTAAACGGGATGTTTATATCCGAAATAGCATGACAAAGTCCATCGTTTGAACTATTTGGTGCACCACAACAAAGAGAACAGTTATGGACAAGGAGCATTTCCCTTCCTCAGAGCACAAAAGCGTGCACATACAACACAAAACCAACCGGCGTAAACGTGCAATCGCTACGCCAAACGAAAGATAACATCAATCGACAACATATAAATAAAAGGCTTTATAATATATTAGCCGAGACAAGAGGCTTGTTCGCGTAAATATGTCACAATTCTTACATTTAGGATTATCAATAAAGAAAGTGGAAAAATTAAATATGGCCTTGAATATGTTTACAAAATATTTTTATGCGGTACAAAAGTTGTTCGTGCAAAAAGTGTCCTTCAAATCTTTTTTCTATTTTTAAAATTAACATATCATATCTTCACATGGAATTTTTATATCCTAACTAAACGTTACTAGCAACCGAAAATAGCTGTAGTTTACATATTACTAAACACTTGTTAAAACTATTCATAATTCGACTATGCGCAGTAAAATCTTGGTGTCGGAATTCTGGAACCCACAAATTTACGCCAGATTATACATTTCTCTACGAGTATCAGTTTGTACTGCGTTTTCTCAATGAAGGGGGAATAACTAAACTGACAGAATGGCAAATTAGGATGTTGTTCGAACGATTTTGGACGCCGAGACGAAGCCAAAAACGGTGGTTAAGTACAAAGACCATCTTCCACTCTCAAAGCACAACAGCGCATACAGGCAACACAAAACCCATCGGCATAAAGTATGCTATCACTGCGCATCTGTCAGAACCGGCGCCGGGGTTGGGGCGGTGGCGGGGACGGCGAGAGCGGGAATGGCACGGCGAGGGCGAGAATGGTGCGGCGAGAACGGCGAGGGCGGGGACGGCGAGGGCGGGGACGGTGAGAGCGGGGACGGCGAGGGCGGGGAAGGCGAAGGCGGGGACGGCGAGGGCGGGGACGGCGAGGGCGGGGGCGGCGAGGGC